>PVJX010008578.1:0-64870 GCA_004027295.1 Dolichotis patagonum
AAATGGAAAGACATACCCTGTTCATGGATAGGAAGAACAAACATTGTAAAAATGGCCATTCTCCCAAAATTACTATACAGATTCAATGCAATCCCAATCAAAATACCACTAACATACCTCATAGATCTAGAGAAATCACTCCTAAAATTCATCTGGAACCAGAAGAGACCTAGAATAGCAAAGGCAATTCTAAGCAACACAGGCAAGGCAGGAGGCATCATAATCCTTGACTTGAAATTATACTACAATGCTACAGTAATAAAGTCAGTATGGTACTGCAATAGAAACAGACCAGAGGATCAGTGGAATAGATTGGAAGTTACAACCACAACCACAAACTCACTCAACCACCTTATCTTTGATAAAGGGGCCAAACATGCTCGCTGGAAGAATGACAGTCTCTTTAACAAATGGTGCTGACAAAATTGGCTGTCCATATGCAGAAGACTAAAACTAGACCCATGTCTATCACCATACACTAAACTAAAATCTAAATGGATCAAAGATCTAAATATTAAAACAGAAACACTAAAACTGCTGGAAGGCAAAGTAGGTAAAAACTTCAAAGATATAGGAGTAGGAAGAGAATTCATGAACAAGAACCAAAGTACATGGGAAGTACTTCCCAGAATCAATAACTGGGACCACATCTTATTAAAGAGTTTCTGCATGTCAAAAGAGGTTTCAGCAGAGTGAAAAGAAAACCCACAAATTGGGAAAAAAATCTTCATGGACAGCTCCTCAGATAAAGGACTTCTGTCTAGAACTTATAAAGAATTAAAAAAAATCAGACCCTCGAAATTCAAAGACCCAATCCAAAAATGGGCATCTGAAATGAATACATGGCTCTCAGATGAAGAAATACAAATGGCAAATAAATACATGAAGAAATGCTCATCATCATTAGTCATGAGAGAAATGCAAATTAAAACCACACTGAGATTCCATCTCACTCCAGAAAGAATGGCCAAGATAGAAAACACTACCAACAACAAGTGTTGGAGAGGCTGTGGGGGAAAAGGAACTCTTTTACACTGTTGGTGGGAGTGTAGACTGGTGCAACCACTGTGGAGGTCAGTCTGGAGATTCCTCAAAAAGCTGGGTTTGGAAGTCCCATTTGACCCAGCTATTCCGCTTCTAGGCATATTCCCAGAAGAACTGAAAACATCATACCACATATGTGCACCCATGTTTATAGCAGCACAATTTGTAATAGCCAGATCCTGGAAACAACCTAAGTGCCCATCAACTGAGGAATGGATAAAAAAGTTGTGGCATTTTTATACAATGAAGTACTACTCAGCTATATAGAATGATCACATCGAGATATTTATTAATAAATGGACACGAGACCATTCTCTTAGGCGAAATAAACCAAACTCACAAGGGTAAATACCATATAGTTTCCCTATAATGAGAGTTGATAAGAGTATATAAGACTTTATGGTAAGCATGAGTCCCCATCTCATAGCTTTGAAGCCTTTCAATGTTTTCAATCATCAGTTGGAATGGTTTTATTCTGTTTTGTTTGACTATATCGTGCATGATGATATGAACAGCTGTTTTGAAGAAAACAAAACATTATGACAGCTATTGCTGATTTAATATCATCCTTCTTATAAGTCCTACCATGCTCCTTTTGTTCTACTTCCATTGGTTCTATCTATCACATTGTGTCTTATTGGGATTTGAATATGTGTGATAGTTTCAACAAAATTTTTCTATTGAAAATGAGATATAGTACCCATTGATCATTTTCTGCTATTTGGTTCAGAAAGCCCTGTAATTCTTTCACTCTATGCATGGCTTTATACTATTGTGTTATGTTTGATATTATTGTATTTGAAACTATACTCAACTATAGCAGAGTAAGTGATATGGTGTTAGCTACTGTTGATGTCCGGTTGTCTTAATGTAAAGTACTGTGTTGCCTATGTTGTCCTGTTCTGACCTGCTCTGTACTGCCCTCTTTTGTTTTATTCTCTTTAAAATAAAAAATTTTTTAAAAAATTTGAGAAATGTAACCCAGGACTTCCAAAACAAAACAAAGCAAAACAAGTTTAACAAATGGAGAGGTAAACAATAAGCAATTCAGTGTCTCTGAGATTCAGAATCCAGACACTAGAAAATAACAACCTGGGGAAGTGAGAGTGAAAGAAAAGAGAGAGAGAGAGAGAGAGAGCACAAGAGAGACAGAGAGAATAGAAGAGAAATGAGAGACAGAGAGAGTGAAACAGAGAGAGAGGAAAGACGGAGGAGGAGGAGGAGGAAGAGGAGGAGGAGGAGAAGAAGATCATTCCTGGAAACTGGGAACTAGCTAAAATCTGACTGAAAAGTCAAAACCTACTGAGAATTGAAAAGATAAAACACACTGTAGAGAATGGAAGGGGCAATTTGTACTGCCCCCCCCCCCCCGCTTGTGCTTGTGAGAAAATAACAAAGGGAAGGCAGGGAACTCTACAGGGCTTCAGGGCGAAACACAGCAGTGGGACAGACAGTGGATGCTATGAGTTGCAGTAGCAGGTGAATTATTTCAGACCACACACCTGTCATACATTCTAGAAAAAGGACTCGGTTGCATGCTATTCCCAGGAGAGGGCAGCTGAACCCTGAACTCATGGAAGCCACAGGATGGCTTCAATAGTGCTCCCAGTGTTAAGTTCATACAGTGACTACTTTAGGGGCGGCCACGGGAGACAGCCATGGTCAGGTTGGCAAGATAGTCCCTGAGGGGTTTGCACTAAATAATATGGCCTCCACTCCTGCAGCGAGGCCAGGCTCAGCCAGATTTGCTATGAATTTGAAAGGAGCACCCTAATCCTCCTGCCTGCTGATGCCTGAATCCAGCAGGGATCTGAGGTCTGACTGCTTTCGTTATGTACCAGTGTCAGCAGGGTCGCATCTTGACTTGGGCACTTTCCCCCAATTGTAAATCTCAAAAAATAACCATACATTTGACATCACAGAGGAATTTCTTTTTCTTTTCTATTCTTTTTTCTTTTCTTCTTTCTTTCTTCTTTATTTCTTTCTTTTGTTGTTTGCTCTTTTTCTTTTGTGGTTGTGTGTATGTGCATTGCTTTTTTAAGTTTTTACTTGGCTTTGTTTTGGTCTTTTTCTTTTTTTCTTCTTTCCTTTACTCTTTTCATCTCCACCAGTCTATTGAGGCTTTGAGAATTTTCCTTTGTCCTGCCTTGCTTTTCATATCTTTTTCCTACTTCATTTTTTCTTTTATTTTTCTCTGTTTTCCCTTTACATTTTTCCCTTTTAATTTTTCCTCTTTTAATTTTTACTCTATATGATTATTTTTTTCTCCCAGTTTTTCTTCTATCTTCTGTTTTTCAACAGTTTTTCACTTAACTTTACCTAATTCTGTAAACATGCTTTTCTTCTCTAGTAGGACCATTTGATCTACTCTTATTTTTTTTCATTCTTATATCATAGATCTAACATATTCCCTTGGCTTAGATACATACATAACTGTCTTTCTGGCTAGCTTGAACCACCAGTGATTAACTATTTAACATCAGATGTTAGAGTTCAAATCAGAGCCACCTAGAAAAGAGATATAAAGTTAGAGCCCTATTGTAAACATGCTAATGTTTATGTTTTCCTCTTGTATTCTTCTATTCCAAAGCTCTATGTCTTTAACAGTATATCCATAAAGCATTGTGAGTCTTTTGATAGTCAGTTAACTCTGTAAAATGGCTGTTGAATTTTTTTCTACCAGTATCACAGAGATAGCTGTTGCATTTTGTCCATATTAGCTGTGAGTCAATAACTGGGTTGTCTTAATGTATATTAATGCAGACTACAACTCTAAGGGTAGTATATAATTGGTCTTTATACACAATTTGTCTTGGAGGATAGTATTACTGTTGATTCACTTGATAGTAACAGGGTCTCATAATTAATTGCTGCTATTTCTCTGTAAAGCATCACTCAGATTACCTTTAGCACCTCAACAATACTGTAGTACATTTCTAGAGAACTTCATTGTTGGGCTATCTACACTGCATCCTCCCATCCCAAATTAAGCAAGGTAGTCAGATCTTGGGGCCATGGCAAAGGATTATAACTCACTATGTCAAAGTGTGGCACTGAAAACCAACTAAAGAGATATCTTTACCAGCAGTGTAGATTTTAGTCTATGGGCATCCCCAAACTTCAGTGCAAATCAAAACAAACAAGCAAAAAATAATATTAGAAATGTGAAAAGACAAGGCAACAAAATGTCTCCTCAAGCTGTCAGTTCCCCAGGACCCAACCTAGGTGGCACCAAAGAGAAGAATAAGCCATACATCTGAATTATTCTAAAGGATAACAGGAGCAGTTAAAAAACAGATCGAAGAGGCATCAGAGAAGACATAATTAAACAGCTTTCGGAAGTAATAAGCAAAAAGGTGAAGGAGCTCTCAGAAGATACCAGTACAAAGCTAGATGAGCTAAACAAATCATGAATCACCAGCTTCCCAAAGAATTGGTTTGTATGAAAAGACTTCAGTCAGAAATCCAGCAACCAATGTGAGGACAGAATCTCAGAACTAGAAGACAATAATTATTTCAAAGACAGATGTTTTACACATCTTAAAAACCACAGAAGAAAATGAACACTGGATCCAACAGTTGCTAGATGAGTCAAATAAAACTAATAGAGGAATAACTGGAATAAGTAAAAATCAGAAGGCAGAAAAAATGGCCAAAATAGAGAAAAACTGTTCATAGAAATAATGACAAAATACACCCCCAATGTAAAGGAAAAAATAAATATACAGATAAATGAGGTATATAAAACACCAAGTAGCCATAAGCAAAAGAGAACTTCTCTGTGACACATTATACTCTAAATATCTGAGGTCACTCACAGAGGCAAAATCTTAAAAGCAATTCAAGAAAAGTAGTGAATCACACATAAACATAAACGTACTATGATTATCACTGACTTCTTTACACAAAACTTAAAGGCACAAAGGGCTTGAAGTAAAGTGCTTCAAGCCCTAAAAGATAATAGCTACCAACACTGACGTATGTATCTTACAAAATTTTGCTTCATATTGGATGGGGAAATGAGGTATTTCCAGTGGAAAAATACAACCCAAAAAATTCATGATCACAGAACCAGCATTATAAAATATTGTCAAGAATACTCTAGAAGAAAAAGTAAAGCCAACAATACTAATAAATCTAAAAGAATGAATGTACCTGGCAAGATGAGTAGCTAAGTAAAGGAAAACAATAAGCAAATTAACAACAGAAAAATAATGTAATGACAGGAATAAATCAATAACTCTCAGGAATAACTTCAATGTGAATGACCTCAATTTATCAGTGAAAGACATGGATTAGAAGAATGGATTAAGAAACAAAATCCAACAATATACAGCAATATATAGGGCTGGGGATATAGCTCAGCAGCAAAGTACCTGCCTGGCAAGCACAAGATACTGAGTTTGATTCCCAGTACCAAAAAAAACCCAAAAAAACAAAACAAAACAAAAAAACAAAACAGGTATATACAAGTATACAAGCAATACTTTTATATCAAAAGGAAATTTACATGTTAAAAAATCAAAGGATGAAAAATAATGTTCCATGCAATGGGAATCAGAAAAAAGCAGATGTAGCTATACTAAGTACAAAGCAGATTTCATGCCAAGACTAATCAGAAGAGACCAAGAAGGTCAGTGTGTTTTAGTTAAGAAAACATTTCAACAGGAAGAGATAACTTTTAGAACTTAACTACCAAATACTGGAATTCCCAACTTCATAAAACAAATAGTAACAGACATTAAAAAATTCAACTGCAATGGAGAAACTTGCCTCAAATTGGCAGTTCAATTAGACTAAAAATGAACAAAAGAAATATCAGAGTTGAATCAAAGCTTCAAACAAATGAACTTAATAGATAGCTAAAGAGCGTTTCATCTAAAAAGAACAGCATACACATGGTTATTTGCAGCACACGGACTTTCTCCAAAATAAAGCACTCACTGTCCATAAAGCATGCTTAAGTAAATTAAAATGATTGAAACTATCTCATATATATTATTAGATTATAGTTCAGCAAAATTAGAAATAAATGGCAAAAGACACCACAGAAAATATACAAACACATGGATATTAATACCCCAAAAAGAACAATCAATGTATAGCAAATGAAATTAAAGTTTCAATAGTTCGTACCATCAAACAATAATGCCAGTATGATATACCAAAACCTACAAAAACACAATGAAAGCAATCTGAAGAGCTAAGTTTGTAGTAGTGAGTTCTTAAATCAGCAAAGCAGAGCAAACATAAATAAATAAACTAATTAGGCGCTTTAAATTCCTAGAAAAACAACAATAATCCAAATTAATAATTCAAACTAATAATCCAAAGCCAGTAGAAAGAAGGAAATTATAAAGGTCACAACAGTGGTTAATGGAATTGAAACTAAAGAAACAATACAAAGAATCAGTGAACTAAAGATTTGGTTCTTGGCATGATTAACACATTCACAATGGAGACGTACTTCGGATGACTCACTGCCAAATAGCTCTGATTTGAGTTCAGTTGTTCCCAATGGTTTGAACCACCAGTAGTACATGCATGACTGTTCCACAGGGAAGCTCGGATCACTTCTTAGGGGTATTTGCCTCAATAATGCAAAGAAACATGTTAACTTAGCAGACCGGATGTCATCATATTAAACTTTCTTAAGGAAAACATTAAAATGGTATCAAAAAAATTGTTCTACAGTTAATGTGTGCAATACAGCAGTTATAAATGCATATTATATACACCAGCAATGGGGTACTTGTAAGATTTCCAAACTAAAATTTATAAAATGAATTAGTAATAAACAAATATTTAGTTTTATAAAATAAATGAATTTGTTTATTATTGTAATAACTTTAATTAGTGTGAATAATGTTAATTAATATTTATATGCAGTAATTATTCAAATCCAAACAACTAATTAGTTTCATTCATACTACCAGTGATACAAGTTGCCTAATGAATCAGTCATAAAAGTACCACTGGTAGTCCAAGCTGATGGGAATGTGTTAAACAAAATGGACAAACTTTTACTATGCATCTTTTGATTATTACAAAAATAAGGAAAGAAAAGACATATTCACACTATTACAAATGAAAAAGATGAAATCACAATAGATTCTGCCAAAATCAAGGAGATCACTGTAACCACTTTGAGAACCTGTACTCTAATAAAACAGAAAATACAGAAGAAATGGATAAATTCCAAAATACATATGAACTACCAAAGCTAAACCAAGAAGACATACAATTGTTGAGTAATCCAATATTAGTCAATGAAATTGAAGCAGTTTTAAAAATATGAGTTACAAAAATATACAGATTCTCATGGATTCACTTCCAAATTCTACAACAAAATTTACAGAAGATCTAATGGCAATACCTCTCAAAGTCTTTAATGAAATCTAAAGAGAAGCAAGATCATCCTGTGAAGCAAGCAATACCCTGATTCCAAAACCAGAAAGGGGCTAAATTAAAAAAGAGAACTACAACCCAATCTCTTCAATGATAAATGCAAACATCTTCATTAAGATACAGGCAAACAGAATGCAACAAGTCAAAAAGTTCAGGCATTATGGCCAAGTAGAGTTCATCTGAGGAATTCAGGGATGATTCAAAATGTGCAATTCAATAAATGTAGTGTACCATGGAAAGAGAAGAAAGGACAAAAATCACATGATTATTTTAATAGACTCAGAAAAAAGTATTTGACAAAATCCAACATCTATTCATTGTAAAAATCCTGAATAAAACAGCTATAGAAGGTGTTGTAGTCAGGGTTGTGCAGAGAACAATTAGAATCAGGACACAGAGTTTATAATATTATTTATGATGGTCACCCAGAGTTAACATAAGAAAATGCAGGAAGTCTATTCACAACACCAAAGACATAGGATATTTTAATCAAGGGCCTAAATCCCACAGCATTGTCCCACATGAGTCCAGATGAAGACCCAGAGTTCATGACAATGCATCCCACGAGTCCAACTGGAGGTCTAGAGTCCACAAGAGGGACTCACACCAGTCTTTTTTTTTTTTTTTCTAAAGATCCGTGCTGGGAGGGCCCAAAAGTCAGTGGTGGAAACTAAGAAGTCTATGCCAGCAGGGTGAAGGAGCTGTGCTGATAGGTTGAGGGTTCTATGCTGGAGCCGAGAAGTCACACTCACAGCAAACACCAGGGCTGTCCTGAAAAGCACCACAGCCATCCTCAGCAACACGGAGGCCCCGAGCTCCTCCGACGACAAGCATAGTGGAGTACATGCCAGGAAACCAGCATGAAGAGTCCATCCTGGAGACCAAGCAGCACACGTCTTCCCCTCCGGAGCCAGGAAGCAATGCTCGATGTGAGGGCCAGAGCTTCTCCAGATAGGCAGAACCAATATAGGAGAACCTAATGCAACACATAGGAGAACCCACAATACCTCAATGTCTCAATGTCATAACGCCTTAACGTTCCCTATGCTCTCTCTCCACGTCTCCATTTATGCTGGCAGCCTTCCTCAGGTGAAACATCTATGCTTAGCAGCATGGAGATGTAATCCAGCTGGCGCTAAGTTGACCACCAGTTCTCAATCCATAACAGAAGGTCTTTATCTCAACCTGACAAAAGCCATCTATTGATAAACCAACATCCAACTTCATACTTAATGGAAAGAAGTTGAAAGTTTTCATTTTAAAATAAAAAACAAGACAAGAACATCTGCTATTACTACTCCTGTTTAATATAATTCTTGAAACATTAGTCATAGCAGTTAGATGAGAGAAAGAAATAAAAGGGATATGGATAGGAAAGGAAGAAGTTAAATTGTTATCATTTGCAGATGACATGATCCTCTACATAGAAGATCCCAAAAATTCCACCAAGAGACTTCTATAATTAATGGCCAAATTCAGTAGTTTAACAGGACACAAAGATAACACTCAAAAATCAATAGTATTCCTGTACACAAATAAGAGACTCACCAAGAGATAAATAACACCTTTTACAATAGAATCAGAAACAAATTAAATACTTAAGAATCAATGTTACCAAGATAGAAAGTGAAAAACCTCTACAATGTAAGGTATAGTATGCTGAAAAAAATATTCCTGGTCCTGGATAGGCAGAACCAATATAGTCAAAATAGCTATATGTATTTCCAAACTTGTAATACAAATTTGATATAACCCCTGTCAAAATACCACTGGCATTTCTCACAAGACCATAGAAGGAAATTCTAAAACTCTTATAGAACCAGAAGAGACCTAGTAATTCTGAGCAACAATAGCAAACCAGGAAGCATCATAATCTTGAATTTCAAGTTATTCTACAAAGTAATAGTGATAAAAACAACGTAGTGTTGATCTGAAAACAGACTTGTGAACCAATGGAATGGAAAAGAAGACTGAGAGACAACTCCAGGAACACTTATTTACCTTATCTTTTTGACAAAAGAGTCAGATATTTTCTCTGGAGCAAAGTCAGTCTGGTTAATAAATGGTACTGGGAAAACTGTCTATCCACATGCCAAAGACGAACCAAGACACATACATCTCACCATGCACTAAACTAAAATCGAAATGGATCAAAGATCTAAGTATTAAAGCAGAAACAATCTGCTGGAAGCCAAAATAGGCAAAATTCCTGAAGACACAATATAAGCAAATATTATCTGAGCAGAAACCTGCTCGCATAAGAAATAGTGCCAAGAATCATCAAATGGAATCACAGTAAATTAAGAAGGTTCTACACAGCAAAGGAGATTACAACATTACAACATAGTGAAAAGACAACCTATGGAATGGAAAGAAAAAAAAAAAAGCTTGTGCTAGCTACTCTGAAAGGATTAACATCTGAAGAGCTCAAAACAAATTAGACATCCCATAGTTAAATACACCATTAAAATCTGAGGCTCTGAAATGAATAGACACATCTCAGCAGAAGTACAAATGACCAATAAATATGTACACATGCTCAGTATTGCAAACCATTCAAGAAATACAAAGTAAAACAACACTGAGATTACATCTCATTCCAGAAAGGATAGTTACCTTCAAGAAAGCAACCAGTAGCAATTGCTGCAGGCCTTGTGATGGAAAAGAAATTATTCATTATTGTTGATGAGAGTGCAAACTACTCACAACTATGGAACTCAGTATGGAGATTCATCAAAAAATTAAAAATAGAAATTCCATTTGATCCAGCTATTCCACTTCTAGTTATGTACCTTGAAGATTTAAAGACATTATACCACTATGATATATGCATACCCATGTTTATAGCAGCAGTTCATAATATCTAAATCCTGGAAGGAACCCATATGTTCAGTAACAGATGAATGGATAAACAAAGTGTATTTATACACAAGAGAGTACTGCTTGCCAAGATAAACTTGAATCATTTGAAGGAAAATGGATCTACCCTGAGATCACAATGTTAGGTGAGATAAATCAGACAAATAAATGTAAATATCACATAATGTCTCTTATATAAGAAACTCAATGTATAAACAAAGTACAAAATAAAAGAATGACAATACAGAAAAAAGTTACTGTAGTCCAGCATGGAGAATATCTCAGAAATTGTACCCTGACTTAGTGTAATTGTGTTAATGTATTTTATATGTTTCTGGACATGTTAGTCTGGCTTTTAATGTGTATGCATGATCATTAACATTACAAAGATGTATAAAATAAATAAATGAATCTGATTCTGGCAAAAAAGGGAGAGGAAAATGGGAGGGGAAATAAAAATGGAATTGAGATGTGTTGTGTACATGTATCAATTAGTCATATTCAATGTAATCATTACTTTAAATATGTGCTCACAAAAATAAAAAATTTAAAACATAAAAATGTACTCACTATACCAAGTCTTAACACAAACATAAAAATGATGGTGAGAAAAATAAAACATTTAAAATAAAAAAGGAGGATTATAGGGATGAAAGATATATCTTCAATGAAAAATTTGCCCGATGCTATTGAGATTAGGATTTACACTGCTGAAGTAATCTCAAGTGAACTGAAAGTATAGCAAAAAAGAGAACTTTAAAAAATAAACTATTAAGAGAAAATAAATTTAAAAAATGTGCAAAGATTTAGTGATCTGTGAGATGAACCAGACAATCTATCAGGTCAGGATGGAGGAACAACTCACAGGAAGGTCAGCCAGAATATTTGATAGAAAAATGACTGAAAAATGTCCCAGATTTAATAAAAACATTAAATATGTAGATATTTGGTTTACTGAACTTTAATCAGAATAAAGGCAAAAATTTGTATCAAGGATTATCAAAACTCCAAAAATGGAGAACAGAGAAAATATTTAAAGCAGGCTGAGAAACACACTAAAAATAATGAAACACAGGTACATGTTACAACAGAGTTCTTAGCAGAAAAACTATGTAATGTATTATGAAACAGATTAACACATTTATTTTTTTTTATTTTATTTAAAGAGAAAAAGGGTAGAAATAATACAGAATTTCAAAAAAAACAAACAGTAAGAAATCACTAGTTGATAATTATATATTGTCCTCTTAGAAATAGTTGTTCAGGTTACAAAATTAAAGCATACAAAGTGCACATTCAAACAGTGAGACTGAAAACAGTTCTGTTCAAGAATCCTACAAAAACTTAGTAATATGGTAATCAATCCTACACACTTAAACATACATGCAGTTATATCCTTTAGAACACTTCCTTTTCCTCTCTTTTTTACAGTAGCAATTACACATTTTGGGTTTTATTACTTGTTACTTTTTACACTAGAGACACAATGTGATATTTATAAATATGATTCTTATTTATTTCACTAATGAACATAGTTTCAAGTTGTCTCTATTTACCTATAAAGGCCTCAAGAACATCCTTTTTTATAGCTGAACAATATAGTATAACATACTTAAAATGTCTAGAAAAAAAAATTTTGGCCTAGAATTCTAAATACAAAGAAAAATTGCACGTTGTGGATTTAGCTCAGCAGAATAAGCACCTGCCTGGCAAGAAAAAGGTCATGAGTTCAATCACCAGTGCCAAATAAATAAATAAATAAATACTCTCAAAAACAAAGATCACATAAGAACTTTGCCAGATAAATGAAGAGATATTTTAAAATATTTAATTAAGACAAAGCAAAGTAGAAGAAGAAGAAAATAACATAAATCAATTCATGAAAAAGGCAAAATAGTAGGTTCAGTATCTGATTACCTTAAATGCAAATGACTCAAATATCTAAAAGTCAGAAGATTTCAGACTGAATACATGAAAAAAACTGCTTATGAGGTCTTTACCAGACACTCACTTGAACCAAGAAACAAGTAAAGGTAAAGAACCGAAAAAGATAAACCATAAAATAATGCCAATAAAAAAATAGCAGTGTTTATACTAACATCAGAAAATAACATCACACTTAATTTTTAAATTCTCGGGGATAGAAATCAGCATTTTACTATCATAGTGATATCTATGTATGAAGAAAATGGAAAAATTTTATTCACATACCCCTAATAACAAGTCTTCAAAATAAATAAATCAAAAGAAACAACTAAGAATATAACATTCCTTTCTCAGTAATTGACAGAACAAGGGATAAAAAACTAAGCATATAGATAATTTAAATAAACTAACAATGATAATTATTTAATTGATATATACCTACCATTTTATCCTATGTCATTCTATTATATTTGTTTTTTGATTACAAGTATTCAAGATAATCAAAATAAAAATATCTCAATAAATTTTAAATTATTAAGATAATAGAGTGCTCTGGCCCTGAAGCAAGGCCAGCAGATTGCTGTAGCTGCTGGTTTCAAACAGGAGCCTAAAGGGAATTCTTTCTGTGGTCTGTTGGCCATTTCAGAACTTTGGAAATGGAATGGTCAATTCATCAGAAAGAAATAGCAGGTGAGTATGGCAGACTTTGGGGAGGGACCCTGGTGCATCAGAACCTGCACCGTGTGGTTGGCTTGGGGTGCTCGGAGAACAAGAAGCACCACCCCTCTCTGGGGTGTGGCAGAGAGTGTGGCAGACTTTAGGTGTCCTGAAGGAGAGAGACTCTGGTGCGTCGGGACCTGCACCATGCAGTTGACTTGGGGTGCCAGGAGAACAAGGAGCTCCTCCCCTCTCTGGGGGGTGGATGTGAGCCTGCTGGTGTGCGGGCTGAGAATCGAACACCTCATGTCATCCTGTCCCCTGTCCTGTGTCCCTCCCCCCCTTAGCAAGTGGGAGCCAGTTAACTACACATCTTGTGAAAAGGTTGATATGCTATTTAGTATGAGCTGCCCATATGCAAAGATATGGACAAACATTTGGAAGAAAACACGAGATAATATGACAGATAGTAAAGATCTTGGGTTGTCTAGCTTTGAATTTTATGTTTTCTTATGTCCTGTTCTGTTTTGTTGTGTTTAATTTTACCCCCCTGAAAATAAAATTTAAAAATATATATATATGTATGTATAAAAAGAGAGGGGAAAAAAGTGCTCTAAAGGATATAACTGCATGTATGTTTAAGTGTGGAAGATAGATGACCACATTACTGTTTTTGTTAGATTGTTGAGCAGAACTGTTAACAGTCTCACTGTTTGAATGTCTACTTTGTATGCTTTAATTTTGTAACTTGAACAACTATTTCCAAGGATGACAGTATGTAACTTCTCAAGTGTGGATTTCTTAGTGTTTTTGTTTTTGTTTTGTTGTTGTTTTTTATTTTTTGCCTTTGGAATTCTGTATTGTTGCTACCCATTTTCTGTTTTGTTTGGTTGTTTTCTTTTTTGTTTTTTCTCTTTAAATAAAATTTTTTTAAAAAGATAGTAGAGTGGTGTCCTTTATTTCTACTTTTCTTTTGATTACTTTTAATCATTAAGTGAGACACATTTTATCAGAAGTATTTTAGCATGCCTTAATTTTATGACACATTTTACATGTCCCTTGACATGTTAGTCTGGCTTTTAATGTATATGCATTAAAGAGTATAGTATCGCACTTCAGGCTGGCTTTGAACTCACTCTGTAGCTCACAGTACCTTCAACTGATGCTGCTCTTGCTTCAGTCTCTCAAATGCTTGAATTACAGGTATGTACCACCATGCCTGACACCATATTATTTTCACTTTATTGACAAAATAAATTAAATATGCACATAAATATTCATAATAATCTGACTCAGTCAAATCTCTTTATTGCATTTTTCTATTATTTACTTGTATCTATCTTGCTTAGATTTAATTTATTAATGATTTCTAATTTCTTGAAATGAACATTTATGTTTTTAATTTTTAGTCTTTCAACTTTTCTATATGTGCATTAAATTTAATTATCTTTGTTAGTTTCATATCATCTGTACTACAAATTTCACAAGTACCATTTTCATTTCCTTTAACTTGAAAAAAGTCTAATTTCAATTTGATATCCTCCTTGAACTTTTAGTTCCATGGATTTGTGTTTTATCATTTTTGCACGTCAGCAGTCCCCAAACTTTTTGGCACAGGGGATCAGTCTCCTGGAAGACAGCTTTTCCAGGGATGGAGGCTGGGGGAGTGGGTTTGAGATGGTTCAAGGGAAACCATCAAGGGCGCGCAGGCACGCAAGCATAATTCATGGTGAAGTAGGTGCCGCTGTAACAGCAGACCGCTCAGGCGGATGTGAAGAGGGCGGAGCTCAGACACCGCAAGAGCAGTAGAAGTGACTGTGCTAGGCAGGCAGGCCCCTTCCCTTGGCAGCTGCTCACTTTTGCTGTGCTGTGTGGTTTCTAACAGGTACCGACCAACTCAGTCCTTGACCCAGGGCTTGGGGACTTTTGGCTTCTATGATGATTTTCTGGTTATCTTTTGTTGTTGGTTTCTAGTTTAGTGTTAATTGTAGTTCCAAAATTTACTCACGAAACTAATGCTTTGAAATTTTCTGAAACTTGCTTTATATTCATCTCAAATAATTTATAATATCATGTGATATGTTATATGAATGCTATATATTAACATGTAATATGCAAAAGAGTTACCTGTAGTAAGATACTCTAAGTACTTCATAAATTACTAACAATGTTATACTAAATAATTTCTATTTAGTCTTACCTGGCTGTTCTAGTTAAGTAACTATTCACCTCCATGTTTATAAAGACTGGACTTCTCACTAAACAGTTTGCCATCTGAAACTGGGGCTGGATAATTGTGAAAGAAAATAAAATAGTGACAGTCTACAATAGCACTATTCTATACTTGCAGCATGGAGTCACTGAACCTAACCTTTTTATATCTTTTAAGTTAAAGATAGATGTTAATTAGCTTTGACTCAGGTAAATTGTAAGTCTGTTAGGGCTTTCTCAGTACCAACTATTAATTTCATAAATATAACAATTACCACATACTTCACTATTACGCTTTGTGTCTAGATGTCTCCCCAAAGCCTCATGCAGTTATAGGGCTTTTTCAGAGGTGGCTGAATCTAGCGTGTGTGATTACTAAGTCAGTCCACAATTAGCTGTCTCCAAGGCAAGGTGGCTTGTCAAACGCCATCATAAAACCAGACATGGTAGCACATTCCTGCAATCCCAGCACTTGGAAAAGTGAGGCAGGAGGATCTTTGCAAATTTGAGAGCAGCCTGTGCTACAAAGTAAGCTCAAGGCCAACCTGAACTGCATAGCAAGACCCTGTCTCAAAAGATCAATCAATCAATCAATCATAAAGGCCACCGCAGAGAACAATTTATAACACACACAAGACAGTAAAAACAATGGAAGAGGGGTATACGAGCCTTTTCCTGTCCCTTGTATCTTATCCAGACTACTAGGATTAGGGTGGTGATAAACCATTCAATAGATTGATTTACTAATCACACCCCCTTAATTCCAGCATGACACACTCTAGATTCAGTCACCTCTGAAAAATGACTGCTGAGGCTTTGGGAGGATATCTGAACACAAGCTATAACTCTTAGGTTTTTTTTTTTTTCTTCACTTTAGACCCTTATTCCTGAAAGTGTGTGATATTTATTCATTATTTTATATAATTCATATATCTTTATAAAACATATAAAGATAAGGCGGCCATCTAGGATCTGAGGGAAACAAACTTCCTAATGGGTCTGGATGGGTTATAGTGGCTGGGTCATGGAGATATGAATTTGTGAATTGTAGGTGGTTCCAAATCCTTTCCTTTCCTATGCTATTCTGCTCTGTTTCCCAGCTGCCATGAAGGTAAGCATTCCTCTGGCAAACTCTTCCTTCATGGCGTTTCAGCCTTGGAGACAGCCAACCACGAATTGAGCTTTCTGAAGCCATGAACCAAATAAACTTCTCATCCTTTAAATTGTGGATATTTGATATTTTGTAGCCATAACAGAAATTGACCATTACACGGCCCCCTTCACAGTCCCTAATGGTTCCTCTTTTATTTTCTGGTCCCCCTTTTCCTCTTTTTCCTCCTCCACCATCTTCTCCTCTTCCTGTTTCTTTTCTTTTCTGTATCTCTTTCTCTGTTTATGGTTTATTTCATTGAACCTACTGTCCTCCAGTTTTATACACTTTCCTGAAAGTGACAGGATTCTATTTCTTTATGGCTGAGTAACACTCTGCTGTGTATTTGTAACATATTTCCTTTATCCATTCAGCTGTTGACCAGCACCTTGCTGACTCCATATCTTGGCTACTGGGAGTAGCTCTTGAGTACACATGAGAACACAGGCATTTTTTTCTTCTGACTTCATTTTCTTCATCTCTATACTTAGTCAAAACTGAGAGAATTGGACCATATGGTAGGTCTATATTTAATTTTTTGAGGAATCTCCATACTGTTTCAAAGATGGCTGCACTCAATTGCATTCCCGTCAACAGTGTATAAGATTCGCATTTTCTCTATGGCCTTATTCATTTTTGTAATTTTTATAATAACCAGTTAAAGAGAAAAAGATCAACTAAAAATTGACAAGAAGTTTTAAGGTGGAGGCTACTCAGAAAATCTTACCTGAAATTGAAGGTTAAAAATGAGTATCTACTAAGATCTCACAAGGTTGGGAGATCAGAAAGCTGTATCTGGAAAACCATCATGAAAATATACTTTGCACAGTGATCAGAGTATGAAGAAATTTTGTCTGATACAAACATTCAGCAAAACGTGTCCACAGTGAGGTTCTTAATACTCAGCTGTACGACCTAATCCACTCTTTGCAAGTGTATCAGCTCTTTCCTCATCCCCTTGATACTTTATCAGTGTCCCATATAAAATATGTTTATGGTAGCAGGGATGGAAACTAGGTATGGTATAAAAAAATATAGAGGCTGAGTTTCTTATTCTTTAATCTCACAAAAACAAAAGTCCGTGATAATTAAACCATAGTCAGAACAGATTTAAACCATGACAAGGGGGAGCAATATGACTATTTGGTGGCAGGTTGAACTGCTTAACTCTATTTCTAATAAGGGCTGGAAATTTGTCCTTAAGCATTTTATTCCCTGACTGTAACTCACTCCCAACCCCATCACAGGCTAGGATTGAAGTTCTCCTTAGGCCCCATGATTAGGATTTACTCCCTTGCACCTTCAGGCTTTGGGATGAAAATGGTTTCTGCTTATCACCAGTTTTTAGGTGAAAATGATTCTTTTAGCCTTTTGCAAAGCTCTGTAACTATTCTGGTCATTTAATACCATTTGGTTAAGCTGTCCAAGTTCTAATCAGTTAGACCCAAAGTCACAAATGTAAACATTCAAGCCGAGAGTGTACCATAAAAGGAGAAAAGAGCCTAGGAAAACCCCCAGGAAGCAGGAAGCACAGGTACATAAATGCAGAACATTTAAAGTTGTAGAAGAACAAATGGAGCCAGAACAAGATAACAAAGCTGAGAGACTGTTTCAGGAAGAAATGTGTCTTCACCAGGCCTGAGAGCAGGGAGCACAGAAGTGAAGGAAGGTGAATGGGAGAAGTCTTCTCCACTTCCTGCATTGAAACCTTAGCCAAGGAGGGACAAGGGTGCCAGAGGAAGCAAATGAAAATGGCATCAAGGGTGCAAATAGGAGCCTGGCTCATGGACTACAGGGAAAAAAAATTCTTCATAGAGAAGCAAAAGTCAAGACTGATAATGGGTGCAAACTCAGGCAGAGAAAGAGTCCCGGAACCAAAACAGTACTCTGTGGCTCTCCAAATTTTCTGTGAAAATGAGAAATAGTTTTGCTACTAACACTGAGGGTATGGTAGAGACCCTTTACCTCTACTTTCAATATATCATTTTAGTAATATTAAAAATAATAATCAATTAGCCCTTCATAAGCTTACTATTACCAAAATATATGAAGGTTCTCTGCTTTATAGATTAAGACCATAGCTTCTTCATAGGCAGAATCTGATGCTTTTACTTATCTTCCTGTAACAGTTAATCTCTCTTCATTCAGCATCTTGGAGGGAATTAACAAGTATTTCACAGAGTTATGATGAGGTTTAAGTTATTTCATTTATGATAAAAACTGCCCAACATCTGGTATACAGGTTAGTTATTATTATTGCTGCAATTTATCTATCTATTCATCTATCTTTATAATTTATTAAGTTAAAACAGATTTTTTTGTTAAATTACATTATTCATTTGGAAAGAACCCTAAATTCATTAGCCCGTTTAAACTATAATAAAGAGGCCATGGACCTTCAGCCTAGTTTGTCCCAATGAATATGTCTCATAAAACTCTAGTAAAGGACAACAACCAAGGCATTGACATTGATATGGTCAGACCACAGAATATGCCCATCACTGTAAGGTCCCCTCATGTTGCTTTTTTGTAAATACTGATACTTTATTTCTACTTCTACTCTCCCCACTTTTTGTCCGATTAACTGGCTATCCACATGCAGAGGCCTGAATCTGTACCCATATTTCTCATAGTATACTAAACTAAAATCAAAGTGGATCAAAGGCTAAGTATTAAAACAGAAGCACTAAACTTACCAGAAGATAAAATAGGTGAAATATTTGAAGTCATAGAGGTAGGCCAGAATTATCCTAGAAAGAATGACCATCATCAAGAAATTAAAAAAAAAAAAAAGGTTGGAGAGGATGTAAGGCGTAGGAGAACCTATTTCTACATTGTGGGTAGGAGTGTAAACCACCTCCACCATCATAGAAATCAGTATGGAGATTCCTCAAAAACTAAAACAAGAAATTTCATTTGACTCAGCTTCAGTATCTTTCCAGCAGAGTTGAAGACATCATATACCACTGATACATTAATACTCATTTTTCAAGCAGCACAGTTCATCAGAGCTAAGTCTTAGAAGCAGCCTCTAAGTCCATAAAGAGATGAACAGGTAAAAAATGTGATATCTGTACACAGTGGAGTACTGCTCTGCCATAGGAAAGTCTTGAGTCATTTGTAGGAACATGGGTGCACCTTTGAGAACACAATGATAAATCAAACAAATCAGAAATGCAAGCTTAAATATTGCATGATTTCTTTCATAAGAGAAAAAATATCAATAAATTAATGAGCAAAATAAAAGATAGGTATCAGGAATAGGAACATAGATCTTTAGTAAGAAAACAAGAGACCAAGAGATTCAGGGAAAGAGGGAGCAGTAGAAGGGAAAAGAATAAATTAAAATGTGTTATATACATGTAACAACTGCCTACAATTAATGGAAACACATGGTAATAACAATAAATTCAAAATATAAACACAACTTTTACTTTCAAAGAAAAGACTGACTTGATATGACAGCAGGTATAAAAGTCCCTTTTCTTCTAGCCAGATGTAAATGATGGATTCAATAGTGTCTTTTGATTGGTTGCATCCTCATGTAAATGAAGGGTTGAAAATAGCATCTTCCTGTTGGTTCTGTGTACATTACTTAGAAACTTTTGCATCATTTTGTGCCGTGTTCTGCACAGATTGTCTCTTTTTAGAAAATATCTTCCACTACCTGTTAGCCATGGCTTTTATGTTTCCAATTAATTTTGAATTTTTATTTTTATTAGTACACATTCATAGTACAAAATGATTACCTTCATTATAGGGATTGATACATGTACATAACACATCTTAATTCTTTTTATACTCTTTCTCTTCCTTTCTCTCCTCCTCCATCTCTTGGCCCCTGACACATATGTACAGTTCACTGTCCAGTTTGCCCTACCCCTAATCTCTCATCTCACAGGAATTATAAACTATGAGCTGACATGCCTGACTCATGCTTGGATTTTAATATGAATTATGTTAAACCTACATACCAATTTGAAAATATTTAACATTTTTACTATGTTTATAAATCTACTCTGTGAGAACACACCGGAAGATCCTGTGAGACATTATTATCACTCTTGTGGTTTTATTCTTATCATTCAATACACTCATCATCTAGTTGGAACAATGAAACACCCAGGCAACAAGAAAATGACATAGAAGTTAGTAAGTTATCAGTACATTTTAAGAGCATGAGGTAGGTGTCTGATGCTTCATAATGAAAATAAGCATTCTCTAAAGTTCAGTTCACTCATTGATGTTTAGGCTCTTTGCCTTCTTCCATTTCCAGGAACATGTCAAATTGTTCTGTGTCTTAGAATATTTAGGTTTTTTTACACCCTGTAAAACTTACTCCAGTCTCTGTATGGCTGGCTTTTCATGGCTTTAATTCTCAGTTTATATGGAACTTCCTCAAAGAAAGTCTTTCTGGTCACTCAGTCTGAGTGATGCTTCAGGTCACTGTCATACTGACCTCTCTTTATTTCCCTTGCAGTACATATCATTATCTCTTTTAAAATTAGTAGTAGTATGTCTGCCATCCCTCTAAATTATTCCGTAGGGTCAGAGCTTTTGAGAGTAAGTGTCTTATCATTCTTGACCACCCTGTCTTCTCTGTTCAGAACAGAACCTGATACACAGTAGATTCCTTACCTTTGTTGAAGGAATGAATGAATGAATGAATGAACATAGTTTGCTTAAGGTAAAATAGAAGACAATTTGAAAAGATTGTGGCTTAATCAAGAACAATAACAATGCTCTGAGCTCCAGTGAGCAAAGCAGTGTAAGAAGGAAAACAGCTTGACTGTGGAGGGTTTATTTATCATTATTATTATTATTAGTCTTTTTGAGACAGGGTCTCACTATGCAGTTCAGGCTGGCCTTGAGCTCTCTTTGTAGCGCACACTGGTCTCAAACTCACAGTGATCTCCTGCCTCAGCCTCCCGAGTGCTAGGATTATAGGCGTGCACGACCACACCAGGTTTGTGAGGGTTTGGATCTTCTAGAATAGGTGATTTTACTTTTGCCTGGAGGTACCGAGAATGCTTTTTAACAAGATTGACTTTAAGAAACTTTAATGGGAACAATACAACAAATTATGGTGATGTGGGAGCTCAAGTGGAAGCCGAGAACCAAATGGGACCAATGATTGTGACAACACTGCCATGATATAAAATGACCTAAATGGTGGCGTCAGTCATCATAGAAGGGGGCTAAGCGTAAAGAAAGTTGGAAAAGTTCAACCTCTCTCATCATTTAAAAATGATGATCAGTTTGGAGGATTATTTCCTAAACGTTTAATAATGTTATTTTTCTCTCATATTATGTTCCTTATGTCTTGAAAATTTTTACAGACACAAGCACTCTACCAGACAGTTAATGAGCCTGATTTCTTCCCACCTAGCGCTACCCGAAGTCATTTATATATTACTAAAAATATTTCTCAATTTTAAAACTGGAGAAATTGTTGAATTGACCTAGAAAAAACTACTTATTTGGAATTAAATGTATTTGAAATTAGTATCCATGGGAACTTTATTTACTGCTAGGCATCATACTATGTCATACAGAGAACGTTTCGTACATTAAGGCTTTATTCTATTTTATTGTATCATTTGATTAAAACGGGAATGACGCTCCCTTGGGTCACTGATCTTCTACCCTAGGAGTTGTTGCAGTTCACTGTTGGTTTTGCCCACCAAGTGCTTCTGTGGTTGTATGTGGCAGGGTTAGGGTGAGAGGGTGAGGCCGTCCCACATAGGGAGGAAGGCCAACACCTGTGGGGGACAACTCTCAGCTCCTCTGCTTTACGCACACCCCAAGCAAACATTCCACAACTATTCACTGGCCTCACGATTTCTGAATGCAGGATTGTTTTGCTGTTGATAATTACCATGATTTTCAAGGACCGCTCTATAATTCTATTCAGTCAGTTTTTAAACCTGGCACAGTATTACTCTTCAATATTTACTACTAAGAAGCAGTTGCATAGGAAAACCAAATAGTCCTGACATTTCTGCTTACCGAGTTTCACTTACAGTTCATTTCACAGCGATAATTAGAAGAAACAAGGAAGGGCTTTGTTTTGTTTTGTTTTGTTTTGTTTTGTTTTTCCAGACTCATTTCAAGGAACACTACACGTAGTCTGTCCACACAGTTGTTTGGTTAAAGAAAAGTTTCCACTCATCTGACAGCTGCATTGTAATGGAAAATTGCTCCAGGTGCCAAACCCACCAAGAATGTTCACATCGCCAAAGAGGACCTCTGCCCTTGAATACTGTACATTCCTCTTGACTTCAATAGCACAGCCACAAGTTATAAAGTGAAACAGGCCTCTGGAAGCAGCACAGGAGCAGTCAGGCTCAATTTATCCCTACTCTCTGTTGATAAGCAAAAAGATGTTTTGTGAAATGTCAGGTGAAGAGTTTCAAACAGGAAGACAGCAAGATAATCTTTTCAGAATTTGGCTACTGGCCTCAGTGTTGCCCCTTTGCACTGAGAAGGCTTGCTGTGTGGAGGGCTTGTGATGTTTATTAAAGATGACTCAGAACATTAAAAAGACCCACAGAGATATTGTAGCTTCTAAGGCTGTTTTGACATCCCTTACTAGAGTGCACTATAAAGTCATATTAGAGATATTATTACTGGTACATGTTATTGTTAGTTAAATTACAGTATATCTCTCACTCAATTTAAAACTGCAGAAAAGTGAAAATTTCCAATAGACAAGGAAATTATTATGTAAGAACTTGCATGGCCCAAACTAATCTAAGAAATGAATGATTCATCTTGGGTATTCATGAAAGACATCATATTATTAGTCTAATACATAAATAACCGAAATGAATTATCTCATATCTATATGTAGCTTTAGCTGGCTATATCAATCCCTGGGATCATATTTATGAATTCATGTGCATAATGTAATTATAAAATATTCATCATGGTTTCATTGTACAAAAGTGTGGAAATTACCTTCATACTCAAAGTTTAAAGTAAAACCCCTAGTTGAATAAAAGGGTTTCGGCTTTTCCTTTTAGAGGGATTTACAGTACTCATCAGTGGGTATAGTTCACATTAGCATCCAGTGACATTGCTTTGTCTGTATATATTTCTAGCTGTCAACAGAATGTCCTGAGGCAATTGCATCCTGATTCTATAGCTATCTTCTATTCTTTTATAATACACAAGGGTCTATTTTTCTGTCAGCAAAGCATGAAATCATGTAAGAATGCCACATAACCAGCATGTGCAAACAAGTAGCACTTTTCCGGCACATAAAAATGCTTCATAAAATAACATATAAATTAAATCTTCTTATTCTAGTAAAGATCTTGGAAATCAAGACCTTTCATGAAAAAAATTAGTTTTCTGTACAGAGCTGACAGTGTCATGTAATTCAAGTAAATTTGTCCCCCACCTTACGTGTTAATATGTGTGACCCTATCATTTTTCTTTGATTTACAGTGGAACTATTTTATATCAGGAACCTTTTATGGTTACAGATAACATGCATGTTAGCTTCATTAAGATCAGTATTTAGCAACTACGAAATTAACAAAGGGATGATTGCAGGATATGACTTGCATCCAACTGTATTAGCTTTAACACTCATTCAACACTGTGAAGTGAAAGGACATAGAAAGAAAGTGTTCATCTTTATTTATTCATAGTTTGGGTACAGTGGGACAGGCAGTCAAAGTAAATATGAATCCTCAAAAATGACATTGTAAAATATACTAAATGATGCATTCAAGATTTCCCTTCCCTCTCTGGAACATATCTAAGTTTGACAAAGTGTTTGAAATTATCAATTCAATGATGCCCTTAAAAGGGTTAGCTTTGGCATATATTTAAAATACATCCAAGACATATGTCTTTTCTGCTGCAAGAACTACAGGAAGCCTGGTTTAACATCAGTGAGATGACTGAAACTGCCTAAATTATCACTCACTATATGTATCTCCTATTTCTACAACTACAGGGTATTTTTAAACATTCTTTCTACATAATGTACAATTGACTTAGCACACGGAATTCATATGTCTAGCATTAAAATAACTTGTTGTAATTTAAGCAAACACGTTTTAAATAGAAGGTAGCTAACGCTGCTAATCTCCAATGTATTGCAAGATGTGAAAGCTACCATAAAAATAGATTTCTCAGGCAGCCAAAGACCATAGAGACTAGCTTTAAGAAATACATGAATCTTTTAGTTACCCTCATGTATTTCAATAAATCTCACTGACCAATTCCACCAGTGATGTAATGCTGCTGACAAACTACACTGAACACAGAGGGGCAGAGAATATAAATGCATTTTTTCCTACAAAATTAGTTTTATTTTCTTCTGTTTTCCAAACATTAACAATCAACATAACAGCACTGTTCAAAACTATCTATCTATCTATCTATCTATCTATCATCTATCTATCTATCTATCTATCTAGATACACATATATGATAGATGATAGGTAGATTTTGTGAATTATAATTTACTTATAGCAGATTGCATATATTCAAGGAACTCATTGTGATAAGTTTGGATACATGTAAGCATGGGTGACACCATCACAATCAATATAAAGAAAACATACCCCACTACTGATTTTTTTGTACCCCTTTGAAATTTCTCCCTCAGTTCTCTTTGCTGCCCCTACTCAGTCCTCAAGTGTCAAAATTTAGTCATAATAGAATGCTTTGCACAGATATCAGTTTGTCGATCATCTACATTTGTTTATATTTTTTATAACATATAAATGAAGCCATATTGTATATACTCTTTTCTTTGGAGGATTCAGCATCTTTCACTTTATATAATACGGTGAGTCTACATGGTAGCACATATACAGTTCATTCATTTTTTGCCTATATAAGGTTCAATTTCTAAATGTTCCCTTTTTTTTTTTAATCCACTCACTTGCTGGTGGGCATTGAGTTGTTTCCAGTCTCAACCTGCTAAATAAATCTGCAAAAAAAGATTCATGAATAAATGTTCATACAGCGTGAGCTTTTTTTCATTTGAGTAAATGCCTAAACATGGAATAAGTGTTTAGTAGATGTATATTTCACTTTGGTATGAAGATGCCAATCTATTTTCCAAAATTGTTGTATCATTTCACATTCGCCCCCCCAAACAGTGGAACAGATTCATTTCCTTTTCCTTCTTACCAATACTTGGTATAATCAATCTTTTTTATGGTTGTTGTTCTAGTAGAAATATGTTTGTGTGTGGTTTTAATTTGAGTTTTGGCAATATATAATTACTTTGAGCATTTTTCTTCTGTTTGTTTTCCATCTGTATATCTTTTGTGATGAAATGTCTTTTCCAATCTTTTGTTTATTTTTATGGTGTTGGTTTTCTGTCTGTTTGTTTTGGAGCTCTGGCATTCATATATATTCTGAGTACCTTTATTAGAGGTATAATTTGTTAATGTTTTCTCCCAGTATATAGTAGTAAAAATAACTTTAATCCAAAAGGGTCTCTGATGCAACTCAGGAACAGTTTGGAAGCTTAGTCTTGACGGGATAGTACATTCAACTTGAAATTCAAAGAACTCTGAAATCTAGACAAGAAGCACTTTCTCCCATGTACATTTTGGAAAGAGATTTGAAATGACACGTGATTATTTCTTCATGGGTGATATTTGTTGTTTTGTGCAGAAGGAATAAATTGTAAGATTTCCTTTATTTGGTCATAAATATTATATATATATCTCCATTAACTTGTTTCATACAGTTGGAAATACTTGCTTCCATATCTATAGTCCTACCAGTGTCCTTTGAACAGATGTCACACTTTTTTTGAGCTTCAAGTATCCATGACCATCACAATGCTTAGCACTAGTAGGTAGCTAACACGAAGTTACAGTAAGTGACTTAAACACTCCTTTTACCTATATTGTTAGTGCTCATGGGTAAAAAAAACAAGTCTCTTACATAATGTTGTATTTATTCCTCCAAAATATATTACGATATTTCAGTTCTAGCCAGAACAATAACTCTAGAGAAAGCAGTCATCTATGGCCCAGAAGTGACTGGCGTTATGACTGCCACTGGAAAAAGAAAATTCAATCTTAACCAAATGAGTACTGAACCAGAAAACAAAACAATGTAAACCCTTCACATTCTGAATTCCAGAACAGAGATAGACTCATCAAGGACTTGGTTAACATTACTCCCTGTCAAGAAAAGCAAGGCCCCAAAGATTATGAAAAGCATCTTTCATAATATTTAGAAATTATGCTGCCATCTTCCATTATACCCAGATTGTCTTTAATGTATTTTTGTCCTTTGTGTAATTGTAGGATGTGTTCCCCTTAGTGAATATCAACATAAAGCTCATTTGTCATTTTTTTGACCCAGGAAAGATAGGGTCAATTTACTGATATAATCCCTTCTTTTGCATGTTGTAAACCACAAAACTCTCAAATGGGACAACCTGTGAGATGACTGGAAGGGATTCACTTAGCCAGAGGTCTTCTATGTGTGATCCAAAGATGGCATACTCAAATAATCATGCAAGTATATGTAGACATAATCAAATATGCACTCCAAGTTACATATTCAAAAAAATAAAGACACATTTATATGATTTAGATTCTATAGTGACCAAAACAATTAAAAGTAATTTTGAATTTAAGTCCATTTTCTGATTATATGTTTTTTTTTAAACAATAAAAATGAAAAAAAAACTGTAAGGACTGTCTAATGTAGACCGTTCATTTGGTAATTTTTAAAATAAATCCTGAACAAAATGACTGAAAAATAATCTATAAACTCATTTAGAACTGTAGGTTTTTAGCTTTCTTTGCATGTAAAATTATCTCAAGAATTTAGATACCAGTAAAGAAATAACAGTGTAAAATAACCATTTGGAAACAAATTCACTTTGACCATTATTAATTAAGTATAAACTAACCTGGCATAAGCACTATAAGATGCAGACACTTAATTTCTGGGAATGTTGAATTTGAAGAATAGAAAGAAGAGTTTAAGTCTTTTAAAGTACTAACAATTGATTTATCAATTGATGTAACAAGTTATAGGTTGGTCAAATATGTTAATTTAGAAGTCTTTCATAAGCCTTGGGAAACAAAAAAATAATCTTATGTTTGGAGTTATGGTGTCCTCATTTATTTTAGAAAATGTTTAAGTGCACTGTCCTATTTCTGTTACTTACGTGGAAAAGTGCCAGAGAGAGAATATGGTCAGGAATTATTATAAAACCAAGCATTTAAAAGGTTCTAAAAACATGTTAAGAATTATAAATTATTATAAAAGGGCAGACTGTTTTATAAATAGGAAAAAATTGAAGTAATTGATACTATACAAGAGAATTTCCTTGGTGAGTTTTGAGATAATTCCACTAAAAACTTAGATGAATAATTTAATAAAATTCCAGTAGAATAAAAACAAAAACCAAAATTATTGTACAAACTACGCACAAAAAGAATATATTCTAGAAATATTATGTATAATGGAAGTGGATGAGAAAAATAATTTGTGCACCTCTTATATTTTACACAGTAACTTATTAGTAAATACAAGATATTTTTTCAAAGTAGTTTACTAATACAAAAAATTACTTTGATTGGATATCAGTGAAAATAAAATAAAAATAAAAAATAAAGTTTTAGAAGTAAATGAAAGGCTAAGCATACACTCAATTCAAATTTATTTCAAAGGATTTTCAAATATTTGGTCATTAAATGTGTCTAAAACATTACTTCTGGGTTTTTTTTTTTTACATTATTGAGCAAATAAAGCTGTCTAAATTTGGATCTATATAAAAAGCATTTTCATGAACTGTAAACTTCTTTTTCATGTCAGAGAGACATAGAGCAAAAGAAGCCAAGGATTTAGCTCAGCAGTAGAATGCCTGCCTGGCAACTGCTAGGTCATGAGTTCGATTCCCGGTACAAAAATAGCAAAAACAAGAAAACAAGAGACAGCGACCTATGCCTTTGGAGGAAGACCACTGCAGATGCTAGATAAATACTGACTGCAAGGAAATCAAGTCACATATCAACAGTTCTCCTCCATCCTTTCCTTTGGAAACAAGAAGAAAAGAAACCATGGGCCCTTCCATAATGGTCTTTCAACTGTACTGCTGCAGTGTAATGCCTTCCAACAAGGTGAAGCTTAAGAAAAGATGAGGAACACACAGACTCATTGGGCCTCTGACCGAGCGAGAGAGAGACAGAAAAATCCAAGAGACTGAGTCGCTAAAGGAGTATCTTAAGAAATCTTCAATGTGCATACCAAATTCTAGCCATAGTTGAATGAATAAAAATTCAGCTTCAACACAGAAAAAGAGCTCCCAGAAAGAGGATCAGAAACTAATTTTTTTATCCTAGTTTTTTAAAAATTTTATTTAAAGAGAAAAAAAAACAGAATAAAGGGTAGCAACAATATAGATTTCCAAGGAAAAAAGGAAAACAACAACAACAACAACAAAAAACAACTAAAAAATTATTACTTGATGAATTACATTCTGACTTCTTGGAAATAGCTGTTCAAATTACAAAGTTAAAACATGTAAAATAGACATTCAAATAGTGAGACTGTTAACAGTTGTGCTCCATGATCTGATCTAATACAGAAAGGATAGATATACATGTAGAGACTCATGCATGTGTAGAGCTTATAAACAGTTTACGAGAACCAACTATATAACACATGTTGAAATGAGCAACTACTTTGAAGAAAAAGAGAGACTACAGTACCCAGTGCTGATTCTATAATGTCATGATGTGAAATCCAGCAATACTATCATTCTTTGTTCAAATTGATTTTAGCTTGTTTTGTTTTGTTTAAGTTCAACACACATGAAGGTATGGACAGCTGTTTTGAAGAGAATGAGAGATACTATGACAGCCATTCTTGGCTTCCCTATTGTCAGGTCTTGAAGACCTGAAATGCCTTCCTCATCCTGCTTAGATCAATTCCATACTATGTTGTTTCATGTGAATTCCCTGTATGTGACAATATGGACAACTATTTGGAAGAAAACAAGAGTCAATATGATAGAGAGTGAATATCTCCGATTGCCTAGCTTTGAAATTTTTGTCTCTTACATTGCTTTGTTGTGATCTGCTTTATTCTGTTTCATTGTGTTTAATTTTACCCTTTTGATATAATTGCATATATATTTGAGTGGGTAAGATGGATGACCATATTGCTGTTTTCGTCAGATCGTGGAGCAGAAACTGACTAATTGATGTCTACTCTGACCACATAAATGAGTGTCCTGCTATACGCAGTGGTGCAGGGCAGGCTATGAGAACCAAAAGATAAAATGCACCCAGTCTCTGCCCATCGGAAAATCTAGTCTGCTCTGGTGGACGGACAGGCCCCTGAACATGTCTTTTCCTGAGAATTCAGTAATTTAAGAATATTATCAGCTGGCACACTCTACTTTTTTCTCTCTCTTTATTTTCTCTCTCTTCCAAAGATAAGGATGGATAGAGTCTTTGTTCCCTAGATGTATGAATTTGGCTACTTGTAAGTAACAAAGAATAATCTCAGGATTGTGCTAAATAAAAACAGTAATGAGTCTTTATTATCTTGCTATTGGCAACAAAGTAAAATTTCTTCATGTGATTATCATTTTTTGCATTCACTCAGGATATTGCATAATTGTTACTTTTCAAAAGACATGATTTTAATTACAGAACACTAACATTCTTTTAAAATCAGTTTAGTTACATGAAGCTTCATCCACTAACATATTCCTAAATATTAGATCACTATTCCCTCTCCAAATACAGTATCATTAGTAAAGAAGAACAAAAGTACTTGAGTAACTTTTTACACAGGTACCTTAGATCAATTCCTTATGTTTTCATTAAGCCTTCTTCCTTGTCATTATATGGACTTCAAATAAATAATTCCTCTCTGTAAAGTATCATGTACTTTAAAATAATTCCTCTCTGTAAAGTATCATGTAATTATATTTTCCATGCCCCAAATACAATATTAATTCATTCTCTCCTTGAGACCAATTTGAAATTATCTCAGAATTGAAATTTATTTCTTCATCAGTTGAATATTTCAATTTCAGAGCACAAGTATTTAGTGTTTTTTGGAAGAAAAGAAAAAACAAGGAAAAAGAAGAAGAAGAGAAAGGAATCCTACATTTCCAATGTCTAAATTCTAGGTGCTTCTATATTTACTGGAAGGCAATTTTTAAGAGGTTCGTATTTAACACCTTGTACATATGAATTTGATGGTAACTATAGTTTTTTGTTGTTGTTGTTTTAAAAAGCATGGTTCCGTTTCAAACTCTAGATGCAAAAGTATATTATGAAACAAGTTTTTGGTCTTGTTTTAGGAAACCATTGATAAATGTGCTAGAGTTATCAAAATAACCAGTTTAAAACTCAAAAAATTTACTCTATAAATAATTCATGTACTCTTCTTTCAAATAATTTGATATGGCTGAATTTTGGAAAAATCTTCCATTTATTATATAAGTTATTGTTTCTGAAAAATATGTTGTTATAATTCAAGTAAAAGTATTTTCCAGAAAAAAAGAACTGTTTTATTGCTGCTTTTTTAAAGCTACCTTAATAATTGCTTTACAATGTTGGTTGTGAACATCACTCCCAAGAAGGAGTATGACATTTTATCAATATTATAGTATTTTTAAGGAACATAGTAGCAATATGCCACTTCCAAGGATTTTTTTTATTAAAATGAGAATTAATACATCGGCAACAGAAACAGATGCTTGTTTTATAACAGTTTTAGTCATAATATTCCAAATGCTACAAACTGTTGACTCAGAGCAGATGTATACACATTTTCATATTTATTGTTTTAAAAACTTAGTCCCTCTTAAAATCTCCTGGCAAGTTTTTTATTGTATGTAAATTAGCAGCATTTGATTAGGTCCTGAGGCAACTTCACCTAGGTGTTCAGAGGAATAGCATGGGATGCGAGGAAGAATATTCATCACTGAAGTGTGTTTTCCCTTGGGGGACACCACCATTTGATTTTGACATTTATTTATCCTGTGCTATAAAGGACAAAACTACAGTTACAATTTTTTTTATACTGTGCAGTGGCCACAGTGTCAGGAAAAATTAAATGAGAGAGTATGTTTTCTCACAAAACAAGCTCCAGAACCAAACTTATTAAATAAATCCCTGGTTAAAATCATATTACATTAAAAAATGTCATTTGACGCGTACCCCGTGTTCGCTGCAGATAGAAAGGATCTGTGAGAAATCAACCTGAAGAAACAGGATTGCATCTATTAGCTTCATGGTATTTTCTTTGCTCTCTATACCCAATAATGAAGTGTAGGTTCAGTATAGGATTGTTAAGTTTTTGGTTGTCTTGTAAAATTTTTAGAATCTTTCAACTCTGATGTTTCCTGATAGTTAATTTAGTTTATATAATAATGCCTAGATATTTTGCAAAATATGTTATTACTGAAGTTTAAATGTTTTAGAAGCTATTTTAAAATTAAAGAGCTTGAAGTATAGCTCAGTGGTATAGCACAAGTTTGCTAACCATATGTGAGGTCCTGAGTTTGATCCCCAGCTTTGCCAAAAGAAATAAAACCATAACTAAACAAGATTTTTCTTAAACCAAGGGTGATGACACATGTTTACAATTCCAGCACTAGGGAGGCTGAAGCAGGAAGATCACCATGAGTATCACGGCCATCCTAGGCTACATCAAGGCCAGCCTGGACTACATAGTGAGACTCTGTCTTTTAAAAAAAAGCAAAAATAAACAAATAAATTAATCAATTAAAATTATTGCTTTGATTTTGTCTGTTGCAAAATAATTTTCAATACTATAGTTACATCCACTTTAATCACAGTGGAATTAGATTATATTAAATGCAACTGTAAAATGTATTTCATGTGTCTTTTTATCAAAGTGTAGCATCTTTGCAAATGAATATCCTAGTAAGAAATGCAAGGAAAGAGACTGTGGCTTGATGACAACTATGACTTTCTTAAGACTTTTCTTAATTCTTTAATAATTATTAAATCTACCAGTTACAAAAAATTCAGTATAGAATCAACAAATGAAAATTTTCCTGGAAGTATTCCAAAGTGTATGTCTTCCCAAATATATAACTACCTCCTGAGTTATCTCTTCAACATAAAAATTACAGAGCACGTTGTCCTTTCAATAGCAAAATTAAATTAAAAAATTAAAATTATCAAGACCTTTAGTATTCTAGCACTGGTAACTTTCTATGGCTTTCAAGAAAATGAACTTTTAAGAAATTTTATATGTCTATTTAGTGTGGTTTTCTAAATCTCATAAATTCGAAAGTGAATAATTATGTAACTAGCACATGAAAAATATGGCTATAACGTCACTGGTGCCAGAAGGAAAACTGAGCATTAGTATGTGCTTACAGTGTAAAGAAAAATGAAATAAAATTTTCTCTAAGTAAGGCAATCTTGAGTTATAAATGATGTAGCTATCGTAAGTTATTAAGGATGGCCCCAGTAATTTAACTAAAAATACCCCTCTTATTATATTCCAAAAGAGTACTCCAATAATTTAAAGGTTTGAAGTCTTTCCTTTACTTTTAAAGGAAGTGAATTAAATTCTTTTAAAAGAACAAATGCAGAGACATGGACTCCTTTTTCAATCTCCAGAAGTATTCCTTTTTTAGTTTCAATTGGTAGTATTTGTAACAAAACTTGAAATCTTTCATATGATTTGAAAGACTATTTTAGGTAATGAAGGAAACAGGAAGAGAGATGATGCTTTATTTATTTTATATTTTATTTTATTTATTTTTTTAATTTGGCATTTTCTTCTTTTAATGGAGTAAGTGAATTCATCTTGCATTTGACTCCCTAAAGGGAAATCCGGAGAAGGAAGAATTAATGGATAACTGGTCCAGCAGTTTATAAATCTACTTGTAAGTGGATGATTAAAGTTTTATGAGCTCAAGTCATGTAGCCAAAATATAACTGTTACACAACTACTGCTTCACAACATGGCCAAGCGTTTTCCCTAGAAAAGCACTCTGTTTTTGCTATTGTTTTCAAGAAAACTGGATCCGGCTTACTTCAAGGAGCTACATTGAATGAGCTTAAGAATTGATTTCAGCAAATGAAGTCAAAGAGTATGTAGCGTGTGAAACGGCAGAAGGATGAAGTGAGACCACAAATATGACAGTTTTGTGAAGAGGCAAGTGCAATAGCAGCGTCAGATATTGTTTGTAGCATGAATGTGAGAGATCTGAAAGATGTTAGGGAGAGGTTGGAAGTCAGGAGGAAACCAAGCCCATGCTAGACAGCTAGTGAATATGCATAATTTGAACTTCACCTCCCTGAAGTTCTCCCACCCGCTACAGTGATTTGCAGTATGCAGCGCAGTGATAACCAGCCCATGGTCAAGGGCCGCTTGGTTCTTCAGAGCATCATGCTTATGAGATCCTTGAAACAAGCTTACAAGTAAAAAGCAATTGTCAGAAAAAAGTATGCTGATATTATGACTGGAATCCCAGCAATATTTCACCCTCTGGAAACGTGAGACATACGATGTAAGGAAACACGTGGGAGATGTGACAAACATCTGATAGGTGAAGGGGATGTGAGGGCACACAGGAAGCGAATCCAGCACCAATATTGTAAAGAAAACATACTTGTGGCCCTTTTCACAATACTGCCTTTCCTCAATTGGGCATTTTACCACTGATCATAATTTGCCCCAGTTGACATGAGAGGCCCTCACTAAATTCTGACTTAAAAAAAAAAATGCATCGAGCACACAAATACCCTTTATTCCTGACCAGGTGTATTTAATATGTTTATTTAAGAGTCAGACAATTTCCTTAAGGAAATCATGCACATTCCACACTAATCCTGGTCTAGCTCATGTTGGTCCTTGGCAAGGGGCCCAAACTTGCAAAGGGAAAGCCATTGCACACTGGTCCTGTGTTAGCATGAAGTGGATGCCAGCGCCTGCTGGCCACAACAGCACTGAGGGCTGTCTGCCTGGCACAGGTGAGAACCTGAACCACAGCTCTGCAATACCAGATATTCCCTTTGCACATGCTACTCAAGACTTGAGATATGAATTAGAAATACAGTTTCTTAAATGCATGCAGCCCACCGAGAAGCAGGTGACTTGAAGGGCTTCAAATGATTTATCTTTTTAAATATAAAAATGATCTACTCTTCAAGAAAACTTATCAGAGGGGAACTGACAAGTAGTTCCTAATTTTTGCCCATTTTATTCCCTAATTCCACAATGTCTTGAGAAAATAAAATCTATCAGTCATAACAGAAAAAAAAATGTTACCCAGGTAAGCAAAAGTTTTAGTCATGACAATGTTTTTTTTTTTCCTCAGATTGAAAAGCTAGTACAGAAATGTGGAGGATCTTTTTTCATCATGTTTTTATGGAGCTACATTATCTAATACAAGCATGTACACACAAGTGAAGGGATTTTATTAATCAAGTTTAGAGCATTAAAGATGAATGGCTCTTTCCTCTTTACGCCTTTCATAATAAAAACAGGCCAAAAATTTCAATTATTGGTAGTTCTGGAAGAGCAGTACGATTAAAAGATGGAAAGATTGTTAGGTATTACAAATGAGGAATTTATAAAACAGGAAAGAAAAATTTAGTAAAAGTTGATTAAATATTTGTTGAACTCGAATAATAAGGTAGGCATTGCGGAGTACTTAAAGGTGGTCCCTGGCCTGTTATTTCTTTCTTTCTTTTTTTTTTTTAAGCTACTTTAGTTAACAGATCTAGTTAGCAGCTTTGAAAAAGAATTTAAAGCCCATAATTTTCACAAATCCTAAACAAGAAACATGTATTAGTTCTTCAAAGCATATTGATACTTTTTAACCACGGATTTTAGCTTTCATGTGATAAAACTTTTAGTGATTTTCTTACCCTGTCTTGTTAAGGCTTAAGTTCCTCATTTACATATTTGATGTCTCTCAGGAGACAGACAAGCTTCAAGTTAATTATCTATGTAGCTGTAAGAACTCTTGTTTCCCAGCTAAGAACTCTTCAAAAGAAAACTAATAGTTATTAAATGTTACACTGAGTCACCAAAAGTAATCAAGATACACAATAAGAGGCACTAAACAGATACTTAAATTTAATAAAAACCTCAACTTTTTGCAAGATAAATGAAATATAAATCAATTAAATCTCTTACAGTAATTTTCCAGGAAAATAGGCCCAGAAACCAAACAGCTAAAATGCCTGCTCTAGAAAATGATTAGGCTCTGATGGAGGCTTGAAGAAATTATTAAATTTGAGAAATGGACTTAGTGAACTCAGGTTTATAACAAACCTATAACTAAAGAAATGCATGTCAAAAAAATTCTGGCATCTTCTTCACCGAATGTGTGTTAGAATGTAAAGTGAATGTGTGTTATATGTGTATGTACACATAATCCATAAAAATACAAAATACATGTATGCTATATGCTACTCTTGGACAAATACATGCTTTACTTTAATGACAAGATAACATATACAGAGGGAAATTATAATCATTTGATCAGAAAGTCTATTAAAGATCAGCTTTATGGGCTGCTAAGACAGGGGAAAAAAAAAGAAGGGCAACCATGAGATAGACTTGAGTTGCAGTTGGGAAATTGGAACCACAGCTATCAGGTGAGTTAATTAATCTGGGTATCGTTCAGTAAATGAAAGTGTGCCATCTATTTCACAAGGGTCCATTGTGTCTTGCATGTGAAACAAATTTACCCTGTTTGATTAAGGATTACTGATTGCCTCCAATTTATTATATGCATCCTATAATTAAGTCACAATGAGTTCGAATGAAATGGGGATGGTCTCCTCCACAAAGAAGACAACAAGCTCATTCTAGGAAGACCTTGGGGGTCATTCAAGAAGCAATTAAATGTTCTCTAGGGTGCATTAAAAGGAAAAGAGCTTGATGGGCTGAACACGTCTACTTATATTCATGCTTCTCAATATTCTCCTGCTCTTATGGAGACAAATGAAACCAAGTCATAAAATAACTCAAGGCTCGATTTGCAAGGAAAGCAACACTGCCTGCTCTTATATACCAAGGAAGATGTTAGTGAGTAAATAACCTGTATGACACGGAAGGCAAAAGGAGCATTTGCCAAAGTGGTAGACTGTCAGAAACTGTTTACAAGGAGCTAACCACAATAACAGGTTCTGAAAGAATATGACCATTCAACATCATATTTTTTTCTGTACTTAAAGAGAAAAAAAGGGATAAATGCTTTGCTTGGTGAGTAAAATGAAAAGAGACAAAATTAGTACTTGTCTTGTGCCCTCATATATATTTCTCCTTATTTTTAGAAATGCTGTTATAAGTAAAATTGTACTAGATACTATTTAGAAAAGCAAAGAAGACTTTATTCAGTATTATGACATATGCAGAGTGACCAAACTCAACTCCACTGAAACATAAGGCGGGAGAGTTTTTAAGAACTGAGGGAGGTATCTAGCTGGGAAGTGCTGGTGGCCTTGAAAGGAGAGACTTGCCAATGTGATTAGGCCCTCTGTGTTAGCTAATTGGCACTTTTGTAAGTCAAGCTCCTATCTTCTCAAGGAGACTGAGAGAGTAGGACCCTGTACTTCTTGATGCTCATAGCTCTGGGAGGAGTTTTACATTTTAAAGGAGCAGAGAAGGAATTTATAATTGTTAGGTGCCTTTAAAGTAAATTATCTAAGAAAAGGGAGGTCAGAGACCATAGGAAGAAACCTATTTAATGCTTGGTCAACTTGGAGGGTACAGCACACTTTAGAAATGAACACAGCCTCACACAGAAATAGCAACATCTTCCTGGAACTATCCCCTTTCTAACACACCCCAAGGAGAACATAGGTCCTAAGAGGTACCAGTTTGATAGGCTCAAAGGATTGATAGGAATGATTGAACTACTGAAGTAACTACTATGAGATAATTAAAGGATTAGGTTTTACACTTTAAATAAATAATTTCATTTGCGTAGTAGTCAAATTGTGAAAACCTCATTTACTGTTATGTAACTCAGAAATTATCTGCAGAGATTTCTTTGTTTTCAGCATATTTCCGAAGAGTATTGGTATACATAGAATGCATGTTACTTATAACAGAAAAATAAATTTCAAAAGGAATCCGAAGAATGCTGCGTGAGTCTCCGTCACATGAATCATTCAGTTCACCTGCTTGGGAACATTTTTATTCACTCTGAGATTTAACTCTCTTATCTTTAAAGACAATAGATCCTGCCCTGTTTACCTCACTGTGGATGGCAGAAAGGCAGAAAAACATAAAACATGTAGTCCAAAGAAATACCAGAGAGAAAGGCAGTGGTGAGGTCAGAGGGGATTTTAAAGCTGTATTTAGGCTGCTTTTTCTCTGACACCTAAAAGCAATGAGCCCAATGAAGAAATCTCTCCAAGAAAATGGCATGACGCAACTTTTTATTTAACAAAAATCATCCTACTGGCATTGTGGACAGTGAGTGAATATAGTCCAATAGCAGAGGGAACAGGTGTGGTAGCTTTTGAAGGAAGCTTAGAAAAGTTGTCTCCCTAAGATAGGTTATCTGCCAAGGCCTGTGGAAATCACCTGAAAGCTAAATTCAATTAGCTTAGCAGTGAGGTAGACTGGGTGGAAGCTGTTTAAAAAAAAGCAATACAGACTTGATAATGATAGTGTGGTCCAGTGTAAAGTAGGAATGGGGAAGCTGGACAGATGCAAGAGATGGCAAGTGTTGGAGCTAGTGGGACGCCATGCTGGAATGTGTTTGGGTAAAAGGGAAGGCATGTTTCCAGTTGAATGGATTAAGATATGAAGCTGGCAGGATGGGTGCCAGAGAAATGGGAACACCCTTTCTCTCACAACAGGAAAAAGGAAAGCTTGAGTGTGGTGTGTGGCATGAGAATTCTGCTGGCAAGCTGAAGGGTTCCCACATCAGGTAGTGAATCTGCGATGACAGAAATTGGAATGTGAGGGAGAACTATTTCAGAACAGATAGAAAAGCCCCACATGTCCCTGTTACACAGAAGATAGGAAGAGCAGGGCTGGGAAGTGTCTTTGGGATACACCACATCTCTTTAAGAGAGGAGATACGCAGAGTGTGAGGGACAAAGGAATGAAAGGGGAGTTGTGAAAAGTGGGTGGGGAGTGTAGGTGACTCTAGAGAATTCTACAGGGAGATAAAGGAGCCATGGAGGCATAGGTGGAGATCACTGTGCCTTTGAGGGAGACATTCAAACTTAGAACTGACAGTACTTAGGTGAGGAGGATGAAGAGGCATAACAGACTGATAGTCTGAAGAGCAGGACCATATGAAAGGACAATGTGAGAGCAAGTCCTCAAGCAGAAGCAGTGGCCTTTCTTCTACTACGGAAAGTAAAGAAAATGATCCTTATTTGTGCAAGTATATTTATACGGAAAGGGAAGTAGAAAGGTTGTTCCTTTTTATTTTTTCCTTTTTAGCAGGTTAAGGGAAAAATCATGTGATGAAAATGAAAAAATGAAGTGAGAATTAGTGTGAGGACAGAATTCAGAGGCTTATTACAAAGATCAGCAATAGGTGCCGTGAAAAGCACAGAAATAGCTAAACAGAGGCCCAGGAAACAGACGATGCTGTTGGGCAGCCAAAGTTAAAAAAAAACGCAAATTTTTGGTGGCAACTGTTCATGGTGTTGTATGTATATTTGTGTGTGTTTCAGCTGATGTGTTGTTACAAGAAAGAACATATTGATGCAGGGTAAGAATATTACCTGGTGGTTGAGACAAAGGAAAAACTATAGTTTAGGATTTCTGAGAATATAGGTAGCACTACTGTTCTTAAACCAGTGGGCTGTGACATCCAAGAGAGAGGGAAGGAGAGAATGATGTAGACTGATATAGGGCAAAGAAGTAGGCAAGTAGAGTTTGGATAGCCCTAAGTAGACAGAGGTCAGTAAGAATGTTATGAATTTGCTACAGGCTTAGACAGAAGCTTGAAACCACAGAAAGGAATGTTTCAGTGTTCCAGAGAAGAAATCGTTGCAAATGATTCCAGTGTCCTCAATGTGGTCACCATTGTACCTGAAATAAAGTGAGGATAAAGGTCCCAGAAAGAAAGACTAAGAGGAAGTGCAATTAAATGTTTTATTGAAATATCAATGTGGAAAACAAGTCATTTTTGATGTTGCCAAGAGTTGTATTGGAAGGAAAAAGCGTACATCAAGTCTAAACACCTGACTAGCAGTCTATAATCTGGCAAAGCAATATTAACTGTAAAACACTGTTTTGATTTGTCAAAAAACAAATCTAGAAAGGACACTGGGAAGTAAGAAGGACAATTTTCTGACCCTAAAGGATCTGGGTTGTTAGAGAATCACCCTCAAACAAACAGGCTAGAAACTCTAGTGTAAGGACTGGTAGGCCTCTTCTGTCAGACGAGAAAGGAAACACTAAAGGATGTGAGAATACAAGAGTAGTTGGATGAAGACTGCCAGGGAACATTCAAGGGCAAGTGTAATGGGGACAGGAGGCAGGTGTGGGGAGGCTACTGGACGGAGGTACCTGTGAGGGGGAGCACTGTGCTTCATTCAGTCTAAGCACACTCAGGAATGTTGCAGGGATGCAAGGGCTAGAGCTTATCTCTTTTCCAAAAGTTTCCAATAAAAGCCTCCTGGGTGAGCAGACAGTGTGCTGACAGAAAAGTCATTCTAATCATTTCTAGTAGAAAGAAAATGCAAAACAAGTCATAAGATAAACAAACTGAGCTTTTAGAAAAAAGATGGTGGGGAATCATAAACAGATTTTATGGGTTCACAGCTCTGTTAGAAAGACCCTGAAGTTATCAACTACGCACAGCTTTTGTTCATTCTCTTCAGAGTTTAGATAATAAACAGAATGATTTTGTTTGACTTATGTGTAATTTTAAAAATCAGATTTTTCTTATGTTAGATCAAAAAGAAGTGACCAGAAAACACCATTCATTTGGCCTTGTCACACCAGCTTCTGTCTTCCCCAGCATCCTCTCACTGTCAGCAACCTCTGCTGAAAATCCTTCCATGCCAGTCACCCTGCTCTGTCCCTCATTTCCAGAGCACATTATTCTTGCTGTATCTCCTTTTCATTGTCCCTGGTCTAGAGTAACCTTTATGGTCCATTTGTCCACGTCTTCCCTTCCTTCGGGATTAAGCTCTAGTTACTGCGCCGTCATCCACAACACATTCTCTGAGGGCACTTTTTAACTCCTTGAAACACAATGATTCACACAGATGTAATGAATTTTGGAGATCTACATGTGATCCACATACATGCTGTCTTGTCTTATTATTTTACCTTCAATGTACAGTCTATAAACCCGTCAAGGGCAAGAGGCGCATCCTATGCCATTGGCACCCTGAGTTCACACTGTGCTTCTCCCCTACTTCAGGATTGCGATAAAATAACTATCTTGTAGAACATTCTGTGCCTGAGAATTGGGTTGGAAAGATTGCCTTAACAAAAGGAGTGCCTCCTTTGGAGAAACGTTAGGTTTCATAACAGGCTGGTGAAATATTTCGGAACAAAATGGATTGTTTATACTCCTTCAATTATAGGATCAGCCCTGGTAAAAGGAATACTATTCAAAAAATATATAGTCAAGAAGGCTAATAGGATATATTGAAGTCTAGTATTAAAAGACTCTTGCAAACAGTATGCTTACTGAGAAATTATCCAAGTAAGTACTGGAGGGTTTGTTTTTGAGACATGCCATTAATATTTACTAAGTTAATGAAATCTGAAGAATCAACCCTAATAACTACATAAAAGTTGTTTTTCCTGCCGGGATGGCCTTTGAACAGCTGCCTCATATCTGAGCACACATCTGTGCTTACAAAAGGGAAAAATAAAAGAGAAGGCAAGTAAAGAGGCCACCTGCCTGTGCCAGTCTGGACCCAAGCTACTCTGCGCTGTGCAGCTGCAGCAGAGCGCTGTTCTCACAGCTGGAAAATGACTGCAGATGAAGCGGGGATTGTACAGCTAGCTCTGCAGGTGGCCATGCCAGTACCCTTTCCTCTTCCAGGCTCTGCCCATCTAGCTCTGGTGCAGCAGGAATGGCAGGTGCCCAGAATACAATGGTCAAACCAAACACCAACATTCTCCTGGACACTTTCATTAGACTATAGGCTAATACTCTTTCCAGACCTCACTTCCAAGTGAGGTGTAGGATCAAAAAACAAATACAATACAAAACTGAAATCCAAGAACTTGAATAGTGCGTCAACATCTAAAATTGGGAAATAGGTTGTTTCCTTTGGGGCCTTATCCTCTGAGTTTTTTGACACAAATTTCAGGCAACAGCAAATAAAATGACTAATAGAGCTCAACTTGTAAATTAGGTTAATTTAAGAATTTAAAGAGACAACAAGCAGACAAAAGAATCAAGATTTAGAGCAAAAATATACTCACAAAATATGTTCACAAATCTACAATATTTGTGAGGTGCAACTTTAAAATGCTGAGTTGTGTTATACTCCAAAATATGTGAAAGAAAATAGGGCTTAAAAAGAATTGAAAATATTTGAAAGAAAAAATGTAGTTCGAACAGTAGTGAATCCACTGAAACTTCTACTGCATATTGAGATTGATACTATCCAAGCAAATATAAATATTTACCTCTATGTTCTGAGACTACCTGTTTGAATGCACTAAATGCCATCTGCTACCTCTTGGCACAGAATTAGATCAAGAGATATGAATGCAGTCTTCCATCTTCATTATAGAAAGTAAAGATATTTTAAACATCTCCCTCAGGTTTCGGGTTTTAAAAATTATATACACAAGTTAACCATAAAAAGCTAGTTCAATACTTGGACATATTTTCTACCCAGTATTGAACTTGGTTTACTACATTGTGAAGACATTTGGACCACCTACTCTGCAGAAAGGAGGTATTAGTCACTGGAGTTCAGTAAAACAGTGTTTCTGTATGTGAAAAATCAATGGAGGAAATGTAAAGGTAATAAAAGTGTTGTAGGTAACCATCTCTGTAATTCTAGAATGAGGAAAAATCTTTGAACTGTCTATGTAATTCTAAAATGAGAAAGAGTCTTTGAATCTAAAAGTCTAAGGTGAAGACTAAGCCAAACTTAAGATATTTGTTCATTGCAGTTAACATAGATTAGTGGCTAACAGATTTATTGGTCAACATTCCCTCTAATGGGACAAAAGACACAACACTCACAACTGGAAGGAGGGGAAATTTATTTCATTCAGTCTTTGAGGTTTCAACCCAAGTTTGACTGGCTAAATATCATGGTGGAAGAGCATGACAAAGTGAAATTGCTCACTTTATGAGGGCCAGAGTAGAGAGCACAGGAGAAGATACACAAACAGGCCAAAGATAAGGTATAGTTCCCTAAACAAGAGACCCCCATGACCCACTTCCTCTAAGTATGTCCTATCTCCTAATGCTTATCAAAAACTATGAATTCACCACTGGATTAATCCATAGAGAAGGTTAGTGCCCTCAATCCGGTCACTTGTCTAGGAGTCTCTAAATCCAGTCAACTGGACCATCAAGACTAACAAGGGCCAGAAATGTTAAAGACTTCTCAAAAACAATAAATAATCAGGGATTAATATCAAATGGTGAAAGTAAAAACAAAACAAAAAAATGTAATAGAAAGAAAAGTGAACCAAAGACAGAAAGAAGAAAAACACATATCTGAGCTATTCAATCTGAGTAAGTGATAGAATATTACAAATTAAAAGAATTCAGTGTAACTCCTATTTTATAGACTTCATCTGCAATGGATATAAGCTTTATTATCTCAATCCAAAAAATTTCCAAATTATAAATTTTGGTAGGGATCTGGGGTAAAAGCCTTAGTTTAAGCCTTAGAACCTGTCCCTGATTCAGATCCCATTCAGCTTGTTTTACCTGCAGCAGAAGAACTGCAAATATTAGGAAGCTGTTCAACACTAAGAGTTAGCCAAAATATGAAAATAAAACTACTATGCTCCTTTGCAGGAGAATTTGGGAGCATACCAAGAAAATTTGAGTGACCCAGCAATTTGATTCCAAGGTATGTTCCTAGGGACTCCTACACAATTGCTTAAGGAGACATAAATAAAAAATAAACACAGTGAAAGCATTTTATGCAGTATGTCTTACTTAGAAACAATGAGCCAGAAACAAACATAAAAAACATAGATACATGTGCTTTTTTAAAAAATGTTAAGCCAGTTACAGTGGCAAATGCCTGTAATCCCAGCATCCTAGGGCCTGAGGCAAGCGGTTGCAAGTTCAAACCCTGCATGTTCCAGGTAGTGACTTAGTGAGATGCCTATCTCAAAAACTAAAAAGGACTGGACATGGAACCCAGTGTAAAGGCCCTGTATTCAATGCCCAGTGCCAGAAAAAAAAGCAAAGCGAAAATTTATTTTAAAAATACCAAAAATGCAGCGCATAGAAAAGTCAAATGAAGTCTATGAGGACAAACAAAGGACTTCAAAAACTCCAAGACTTAAATATTAAAAAGTATAATTAAGTTTAAACTCATATTTAATCTCAGGACATAGTTATTATTGTGTTAGGTAACAACAGTTCCTCTTTTATAATTGGGAGTAGAGAGATAAACTTTATAAAGGTTCGTAAAGTGCAAACTACCTGAAGAACAGCATTTCATGGATAGTACCTTTGTCAGTTCTGCTGCAGGTGAAACAAGCTGAAAAGAATCTGAATCCGGGACAGGTTTAAGGCTTACATTGAAGCTTTATCCCAGCTTGCTACCAAAATTTGTAATTCTGACAATTTTTAGGTTGAGATAATAAATCTTACCAAATACTCATCACAAATAAAGTCTATAAAATAGGAGTTACATTGCATTATCAAAAATACTTGTATCAGGAGTGGGAATGCAACTCATGATTGTGTGGTTGCCTATCTTGCATGTACAAGGCACCAAGTCCAATCCCATCACCTCCTCCCCCTCCAAAAGATAAGTTTCCATGGCAGGAAAGTTTTTTACATGCAATAACTAATATCTAATATTTTATTAATTTTCTAAAAATTGAATTCTGATAAGGAAGGACCATCTACTGTGCATTATAAACAGATATGACATATAGTAGAAAGCTAAAATGTAATAAAGATAATTAAATGCATAAAGGTAGAAAAAAGCACACAGAAAATATTTAAATTAAGTACAGTGTAAGTACATATAAGGCTGAACACAATGCAGTGAAACACCCGTACATCATTCAACTAAATAGAAATAGATGCTTTTGTCATTCAGCTACATAGAAATAGATGCTTTTGTGATTTAATAATTTATATAATTCTAAGAGACACAAGTTAAAGAAAGAAATCTGAGGCAATATCCAAATTCATTGATATGAAGTTAGTAAAAGTTACAATATGTTTGAAAAATAAGTATAATAAAATTTCATAAGAAATTTCCATGAACATCATTGTTCAAAATAAATTAAATTAAAATTTTAGTTATAAGAGGAAAGGACAGTAGAAGATATAATTGTGGATTCAGAAGAGAATTCAGGATATTTTAAGAGTTGATAGTATTTCTTCCTGATGATTTATAATTTCACTGCAAAAGGTAATTTTTTCTTTTATTTAATGAAGACATAGTAACTGTATTCTTATATTCCTCAATTTGACCAGGATCAAATGGGATTCCCATAAGTAAAAGAAATAAAGAACTAAAGCAAGACAGATTAGGTTATTCTGTGACAATAATGAGAAAAATCCAAGGGAAAAAAAGGAAAGATTGAAAGTGCTTAAGAACTGCAGTACGAAGTTTTAAAAAGTCCATGCGTCAAACCCAGTCTCCTTTGTTTTCTGATGAGCAGCATTTGTCTAGTTATTTAACCTCCTGTGCCTGGTCCTGATTTCTAGAAGATGAAAATAAAGTTGGAGAGAGACTTCTGATTCTTCTTTGTTCTTTTCTGCACTGTTAATTTGCTTATGTGGTAAACACAGATCATTTTTATATCAATGTATTTACTTTAAAATCACTTTATTTACTTTAAAATAAATAAGAATAAGAAAGAAGAGACAACCAGTCACTAGAATTTTATTATATTTTAATTTATTTGATGAACAAGTACAATTAGTTTGTTGGAGAGGTCTTTAGAAATTACTTTCTAATCAGTGTGATTTTTTATTCATCATGTTTTTGCCTGGGGAAAAACAACCCATGACTGAGTACACTATGCACCCACCAAAGACTCTTGGCTAACTCGACAGAACAGCTGAATCTAGCACCGGTTCTTATGACCAAATTGTACATATTCTCAAAGAAGCTGTTTTTTTCATTCATTCAAAGGTTCAAAAGTGTAAAATGTGTCAAATGTATACTACAGTAATCCTGTTTCCTACCTAAATTCTAAGATTCTTATTTCTAAAGAAGGAGAACCAAAAAGTGTGTTCCCTTGCAGAAGAGCAGGCATTAAATGTCAAGATGAGAACAGATTCTTCCCAGTTGTGAAGGTACTTGTTCGGTTATACTCTCCAAAATCTCACCATAGCATGTCAGTTATCATTGTGGTCTCAGTTTTCTTGTTTTCTGTCTCCCACTATGGATAGCATGCCTGTCACAAGATGCCATTCTGCCAATGAGCTAGTTCAAAGCAAGATTTTTCTCTGTGAAAGCTGTACTGTAAACTTGATTGGGTGAGAAACACTTAGGGTATAAATAAAGCACACATCTGAATGGATCTGAGTTGACCATGGAGACGGGACCTTGAATACGATGTCTGGTCACTAGCTCTATTCTCTTCCCCATTTCTACTTTCTGGCCACAGGGAGCTGCTTTGCTCCAACAAACTCTTCTGTGACTAGGTTTCTGTTTTGTAGCCGTGGACTGAATCCTCTGAAACTGTGAATCGAATGATCCTCTACTCCTTGAAGTTGTGGATGTCAGGAATTTAGTCTTAGAAGAAGAAAATTTGACTAATATTCTCTCTTCAGCCTAGGTGTCAACAGCTACTCCCATTTTCATCAATAGCATTTTTGTTTGGTAGCTTAATCAATGAATTTGTAACATTATCCTTGCAATATTTTGAACATTCATCGTATCTTGGATTCAAGTAAACTCTAAAGCCAGGCTCTTCTTGATTAGAACAATGATTCTAAGTTCAGTAGTCTTTTGAGTCAACCTAAATCCATTAATAAAGTTTTATTCTTTCCTATATGGATATAGCACTGTGTAGTTTTATGTTATCATATTTATATACCTCTAACAATGTATAACCCATATAATTATTTTAAATAAAATTTATCAATCTAAATATTCCAGTTCATTATTGATTATACATTGGTCTGGTGTTTTTAAATTAATTCTCTCTCATGAAAGTTTCAGGTCATTAGGGTTTATTTTGCCCTAATTCTTCTCACTCTTCTAAATGCAGCACAGATGATTCAATAATGCATTACAAAATTGTTAATAGCACTTGGTTATTTTGACCTTGAGAAAGCTAAGTATATAATAGTTCAGAGACATAATTGACTTAAATAAGCATGTTAATTAGGTTTTATAGGCCTCAGTTTCCTTTTCTCTAAAATGAAGATATAAACTATAGGTCCTGTGTTTTGGTTCAGATTGAGAATATTCTCCAAATGTCTCATGTGTTCGTAGGCAGGAATTTTGGGAGATGAATCATAAGGGCAATAGAGCTGACTTGCTGTTAGGAAGTGAGATCTGGTCAGAAGACAATGATCTTGGAAGCACTGATCTGGAAAAGTATATCTCCCCCCACCCCAGGTCCACTCTTTGTTCTATGCTTCCTGGACACCATGATGTGAGAAGCTTTCTGCCGTCCAGGGTTTCCACCGTGTCATTTCCTCTGTTGAAGCAGCCGAACTTAGACTTAAAATGTGAGCTCTCTCCTCCTTTAAGATTTAGATACCAGGTGTTGTGTCCCAGTGAGAAGAAAACGGACTGAGTAATAAAGCACGTGGTTAAGAAAGCCATCAGACAAATGGATTAAACAAGCCTTGGCAGAGTTTGTGATACCTGGCCACTCTAGACAAATACCTGACTGGGACAAAGGTGGTCACATAAGACAGTAGCAGAAATAGAAACAATAGTGGTGCTAAAAATTGTTTTTAGTCCTCAATAATTTGGAGAAAAGGTTATTCAATAAACTGATTTTAGCAAATTAGCTTTAGGTAAATTGGTCATTTGGCAAATTGACTTTCAGCAAAAGATGTGCCCACTAATTGGCTTTCTGTGTATTATGTTATGTAAATTCATCTGTTTCCTTTCTAAAGCAATGTTCAAAATTAATGAAAATATCTTTTCACAAAAGGAATAATCACTGGCTTCAAGAAGGTGGAAATGTATTCAAAATAATACATGTCAATAGTGATAGTCCATCCATATCACAAAAGAAGTAAGAACTGAATCTGTATCCTTTGATAGCCAGAAAGTTTCTTGCTCTAATGTCAAATCTTCAGATTAATGGAAAAGAGTAGCACAAGTTCTCTTCCCTCAGACCAACTACATGAAAGTGTATGCCCTCAAATCAGTCTCTCAAAAGGTGGCATAAATTCATAACACTAGTAAATGAGGTCATCACAGCCAAGCGTAGTGGTACATGCCTTTAATCACAGTGCTCGGAAGATGAGGCAGGAGGATTGCGAATTAGACCTTAGCCTGAGCAATTTAGTAACTGAGTGACTTAGTCACTTAGTGACATGTTGTCTCAACTAAACAAAGTATTAAGTAAGTAAGTAAGCTGAGAGTGTAGCTCAGTGTGATGACCATGGTGGATACAATCCCTAAAGGCACACACGTGTACACATAATAACACACACACAAACGTAACTCTCATAGAATGCTTGTTCTCTATACTTAGGCCATGTTCCTCTTCAGTAGTAACTCCTGCTATCAAAAGAATTATGTTACTATCATATCAATTATTACTATAGTCAAAATAAATTATTTCTTTATCTCCCCAATAGAAATAATCCATCTATTGTTACTCATTTGTTTTGCACCCATTGGGTTGTCATGCTAGCGTGTATTCAATTCTGAGATTACAATATCGAGGGAGGAAATATTAAAGAAAAAATAATGTTTAGGTAAACAAATATTTAGTTTCTAGCCTAGTAGCCTTTGTTTTTGCTTCCTAAAGAGATGTTCTATCACACACTGTGGAAATATTCTGTGAAATGTGAAATACACACATCTTGGCACTACATATCCTCATTTTCTTAAAAAATACAGATTTCGTAGGCATAAGAAGGTGTATTAAAACATGCAGATACTACTACTCTCAAGAGGGAAATGAAGTTCAGAAAAAAGAACTTATGAAAAAACTAATTTTTCTATAGATACAACGTTTTTATTTATTATGGAAGATTTTTGAAATAACTAAAAGAATGGCATGAATGCAACTTTAATAAAAGATTCGAGAAATAATTCAAAAGGAATAAGCAAAAGCAATACGTCCATATTATTAAGACAAATACACATTCTTCATGTGAGATTATATTTATGGTATATCTTCTCCTAAGTAAACTCAGATGCAGATCAACTTTAATAATAAACAAGAAAAGTTAACAAGACGTATGCACATATTAATGAGTGAAATGATATACATGCATATGTAAGTACGTAAGTATACTCCCACTTCACTCACTAGTATACTTGCATACTTATATATGCATGTATATCAGACTTCCAAGCTAATTTGTTCTGAGGTATGAACCAATGTCCTAAACTCACAGTGTGTTCTGACAATAAATAAATGGGTGCTATGATTTGAATATGGTTCCCTCCAAAACTCCTAATGTAATTCAGCCTCTTTCATGAGATATTAGAAGAAGCAGCGAGATAGAACCTTTAAGAGGTAATCAGGCCTACATTCACGAACACAGTTTATGGGATGAATTTATTATTGGATTAGTGAGTCACTTTAAGAAAAGTGCTCTTTAAAAGTCAGTTTGGTGCAGTCTCTTGTACTATCCGTCTCTCGTCATGTGATGCCCTGTGTCACCTTGTGACTCCGCAAGCAAGTCCTTTGCCAGATGTTCCTGTTCAAGATTTTTCTAGAACTAGAAGCCAGAATCAACTTTCCTTATAACTCATCTAGTCTGTGCTATTTCTTTACTAAACAAAAAAATCAGTAACGCTGTTCTATAAAAGAGTTAATTTCTTTGTTCTTAATCTGACTAAATTTGGTTCCTGTAAATTGCTTTAGATTCCTGATTAGTATCTATTCTCTTTAGTTAGAGAAAGGACTCATGTCATAGAAACCTGATCTGAATAAAATCCCATTTACCATGTAACAGGAAGTAAATAAAATGCAATCATCAGAGGATAAGGGCTCATGAAAGGTGGAAATTTGGAAAACATCAAGTCCCATGGTCTAGAAGGGAACAGAGATAATTATGTTGCATAGCATACAAATATTTTGTCAAGCAAATATTCTTTTATATAAGAGAAAAGATACATGCATATTAGTTCTTGAGACATAATAACATCGATTTTATAGTTAGAAGTTTGGTTTTCTGTGTGTGTTTGTTTATTTGTTTGTTTTGAGATAAGGTCTCACTGTGCAGTGCAGCCTGGCCTTGAACTTGCTTATGTAGCCCAGGCTGGCTTCTTCAAACTCACAGCAATTCTCCTGCTTCAGTCTGCCAAATGCTGTGATTACATGTGTCACCATGCCCAGCTAGAAAAGTACTTGATTAGAAATGTAGGACACTGTAATTCAACATTTCCCATTTACTTGGACATATACAATGACATCTTTCAAGAAACATCTCCACTTCTATTTGTTAGCCTGAGAAGTAGTAAGAAAAATAATGGCTGTCTTAGTTACTTTTCTCTCTCACTGTTGAGACAAAATAGCTGACACCCAAAGTTAGAGAAGGAAGGTTTAATCTTTCACAATTTTGGAGGTTTATGTCCATACTCCGTTGGCTCCAAGTGTCAGAGTGAGGCCGCTGTTCATGGGAGCTGCAAACAGCAGGCACAAAACTCAAAAGAGAGAGATACCTTCTTCTCACCTTTACACTGTGTGCTGGCCCCACCCTGGGCAGGTGCAGCACTCATGCCACCAGTCCGAGCACTAGACAACAAACCAATCACAAACACTAGAGTTGGCCACATCCATGATTGCATGAGGCTTGGAGGGAGGAACACTTGAATATAAACCATAACAATGCCAATTATTTAAAATATTGTAAAATAACAAATACCAAGTTTTTAAAGTGATTTCATATTTGCAGGTAAGTTAAAAGTTATTTTTCAATTATGTGTTTAGAATAAAAAAAATCAAGTTTCACTGTAGTTACTCCATTATTATAAATGAGAACTGGATTTGCCATGGCCTTTTGTAATATTCTCTTCAAAAATAGTCCTCTAATGCATTATAAATTACTGTAAATTCCTCCATAATTAATACTTGAGGATGCAAAGTTCTCTGCCTTTATAATTAGGTAAATTATGGTATGTTGTATATAAACTCTGTTATTGTTTTGAAAGGGAAGAAAATGTCTTGCTACACTGGGTTTTTAACTGTGCCTGCTATGCAAACATGCACACATTTTTTTTTAAAGAATGAAATGAAAACAAAATAGACATTTTCTGGTCTAATGAGCTATTTCCATCAAAATAAATTCTGCAAATGGAAGTATTACTTGGCACATGCTAAGTAATACAATAATGTTTTATATGTTTTCAGAAGCATCAGAATATTCCCAATAATATATGAAGTTTGAAAGGTAAGCATACAGCTGCAACAAGCATTCCAGCAACTATATTCTTGGCTTCTCACCAGAGCAGCAACCAGAGCCCTCAAAACAAGCACCATGAATACAAACTTGAAGGAACAGGAAATTTTAGCAATAGTTCAGTCTCCTACCACTCAAAATAAGACACTCTCAGTTGTCTGGTGTTATAGTTTGTGTTCCTGTGGCCTCGCCCAAACCTCATGCAATTGTAGGAATGACAAAATCTAGCTTTTGTGATTGGATCCTTGTCTTATCACTAGGATTGGTAGTGTGAGTGTTTCACCCGCCCAGGGGTGAAGCCAGGATATGATGTATCAGCAGAAAGAAAGCTCTCTCTCTCTCTCTCTCTCTCTCTCACTCTCTCGCTCTCTCGCTCTCTCGCTCTCTCGCTCTCTCGCTCTCTCTCCCTCTCTCCGTCTCTCTCACCAGATCTTGCCTTGCTGTTTGCATCCATGCAGGAAAGATGCCACCCTGCCACTTGAAGCTAGCTGAGTATGGACTGAAACCTCCAACCTGTAAGAAATAAACCTTCCCTTTCCTAACTTTGGGTGTCTGGTATTTTGTCTCAAGGAGAGAGAAAAGTAACTAAGGCATCTGGGCTTTATTGTCTATCTTAAATTCAGTCATTTCAATAAGATTTGATGGTTTTCAGGAACATATTGTTTAAATTATTCTCCAAGTATCTTTTCTTTTTTACAGAATGTCCTCGTGAATGCAATGAAAGATGGCATTGAATAAAGAAATTTGTTTGTCTGATTGACTACCCAGTCCTACTTCTCTCACAGTATTGTAAGAATCAGACCCATAACATAAATTCAAACAATTGGTAAACACTCCCAGAGACATGGTCAAAACCAGGGCTTACAATTTACATTAGACATCAGGATAGCACTGCGGGGCTGTGTAGTCACTAGAAGGACATTGGAAGCCTTCTGGCATGCTCACATTTCATTTCCTTAAATGCTGAATACATGGGAGTGTTTTGTTTATAAAAAATTTATGAGTTAAAAGATTGACAGTAGAACACAAGGTCCTAGGTTCAATCCCTGGCACTTCAAGAGAAAAAAAAGTGAATTGCACATGAATATGTGAATATATTATGTACATTATTCCTCAAAGGAAAACTTTTAAATATACAATGTTTGGCATGAAGTGATCATGTATCAAATGCTAATGCTTCCGAGATGAGTTAGGATGGATAAATGAATATGCAGAATGGCCTGATCTCCTTGAATGGATGCACTGATGTCCCTTGTGAAAGGGGATTGTTGCTCAGCTGCATTCTTGGTGGTGCTGTGGAACTCTTGTGCATCCTAATACTAGATTTTCAAGAAAGTCTCCACAATTGGATATTGCATTGTGGACACTGACGCAGGGAAACTATTTGCTCTTAATCTCATTTTTACGAACAGCAATAATCAGTCCTAGGGTGCAGACGTGTGTCCAGTCAAGTGTAAGTTCAAGCAATAGGCAATATCCATCACTGATCAGTTACAGTGCCAAGGAATTTCATGGAGATTATCTGCCCAATGTCAAAGACAATTGATTGTTCTGCCATTATTATGATAAATCTCTGAATAAGAAGACATGACAGGTAGCATTAAAAGGCACCTCATCCTACCCACAAAGCTGTACATTTTCAACTACCTGTTGTTCTCTATCTTGAGCCATTTGAAAATGTTGTAAGGGGTATTGTGCAGTGTGACAACACTACCCAAACTTCATTCTAATGGGGAAAAAGTTGATGTTTGAGAAACAAAAAAGAAAAGAAGGGAGAAAGGGGGAAAGGAGAGAGGAACAGAGAAAAAGGTGAGAAGTAAAAACAAAAACACTGGGTCCAATTATCCTCAGAGCTTGGTTAAGGTCAAAGACAATTTTTGGCATCCTCAGTCTTCAAATGGGAGGCCTTGGGAGAATGTTTGAAGGAACTAGAAGACCAGATCTTCATCCACTCTTGTGAAGATAGAGAAGAGAAATTCCCATCCCTTTCCTGCCCTACTGCATACATATACTCTGAATGCTTTGCTCAAGATGATGAAACTTCCTGCTCTCCGTGCCAAATTTCAATTAAATTTCCATGAAGCCATTTCATAATAACCAACAATCTCAATGTGTCACTTGTTTAAGGAGAGAGGCTGAACTTTCAATCATTAAAACTACTCTTTGAAAATAGACCTAAATCAATGCAAAAAAGAAATCTGTGAAAAACAAATAAAATAAGCCCACATTGTCAGTGTTTGTTGGAGACCACTAATCAAGCAGCTCGGAGCAGGAATGAAATTTTACTAATTGGCTTTCTATGTTTATCTGTGAGTCTGTCCTAGGCCTCGGCCACTTGCCTGGCAATGGGAGCTGATTCATACTAAGTCAACTTCTATGAATCACTGGTCCTGGCTGAGGCTGTAGTGGCCTGTGAGGCCAGAGATACCTCAAAGGGCAAGATAAGGCCACAGCTAAAGACGCCTTGGCTCCTCTACTAATTAAGTAAATGGAGACAACAGTTAAAGGAAGTTCACTCCTGCAGTCTCAATCCTACCATGAATGTTATCTTGGAGATAAGATGATTCTCCTAAACTGGCATAATTTACCACTTGGAGAAGTCTTTGAAGTGACTCCCAAGGTCCTGCTCATTTCCTGTACTTTTCTCAGTTTTTTTACCTTTGTCCTTAGTCCTGGAGCCCTATAAAAGTGGCTGATCCATAGAGATTGAAGTCTTAGCCTCAGAGTCACAGCTCAACTAAAGGGTTTTGACCTTCCTGAAGTCCTAAAAAATCATATAATTGTCTCTTTTTATTTAACCTCCGAGGTACACTCGTTTGGGAGATCGGAGATCTAGAGCAGGATCCAATAAGTGTTGATTATTCTTCTCTCTTCAAGAAGATGCAAATGTTTCATGTTCCCTCTCCAACTTAAGTGTTTTTCCTTTTGTGTACTCTTAATAAAGTAAGTGATGATGGAAGAGGATGCCAGAGAAGTCATTCAAACAACTTATTATCGAACTTTTAAGATTAAAATGACTTCTATTTTCACAAACATGTGTCTATTATTGAACAAAAACATACTGAATGTTTGTATAAATAAAAATATTGATATTTATGGCATTTTCCAAATCAGAGCTAAACTGCTACCTTAACAAGATGCTTCATTTTTGACACCTCTCTTATTTTATTTTGTTTCATCCCTAACAAATTGCCTAAGAAACTTGTGTATATTTTTAAACTTCAGGAGACATGTGGTAATATATGTTGAACATATAGATAATTAGGCATATTTCCACCAAGTTTTGATGTACAGCCCTTTTTTAACTGTAACTAGTCTTGCTGTTTCCAAAAGGAATTGACTTTCTGATGGGGCCCTTCAGAGTATTTCTTGCCAGTTCTTAATGCAGCATTCTGTGAGAGTAGGACGGGTGAAAATCCCTCCCATGAATCAGTAAAAGAAGGATGTGTTCACCGCTGGAAGCATTCAAATACCAAGTAGCATTTGGCCATGAGAGACTCAAGGTGGTTAAATGTGTGAAGAAGTATTTGCTGTAAGATTCTGTTTGAAACTATTTGAAAGTGAAAAGAGAAAAAAGCAGTTGAAAATGGTAAAATGTGAGTTTATGTGCATTTTTAGTTAAGACAACTAATCATAGTACATGAAGCAAACGTTGAATTCTTTCTGAAGGAAATCTGTAAGCTTCTGAAACATGCAAAGAAACAGATAGAACCTTTCCTAAAAAAGGCAATGGCTAAGTTCAAAGAGCAACAAAAACAGCATGGATCGCTTTACAGGTTGACAAGCAACAAATATATAAAGGTTAGAGGTAGCCTGTGATACTCTGGCAAAGCTGTCTAGAAATTGTACCAAGGTGAGAAGATACTGATTTTAAAAGATTTATTTTAGCATTTACTATGGTCATTTCTCACATTTCCACAAAGGATTCAATATCTATTAAAATTCAGCATGTACTTTTCAGTTTAAATATACTTAATGATAAGTTGTTGCTTATTTTAAATTGAATTGAGCAATTTGGTAAAAAAATATAAACAATGAGGAAGTTTTGGATAATTCATTTATTTTCAAAGTCTGAGAAACTGAAGGTAATATTGCAACAGTGAGCTGACTAACTGAATTTTGTTTGGGCTCTGAAAAAATTCAATTCATGTAGATTCGTGATTTAAAAATAACGTAAAGAAATGCGGGTGCATGACTTGATTCAGTCACCAAGTTGTGTGAAGAAGACAGGTTACTCTATGTTTCTGAGACCTTATTTCCTTCTATTAAAAAGATAAACTGAATGTTACCTGTACTACCTGTTTTGGGATTCTTGTTTAAAACCTGTGACCCTTGATGATGGTATGTTAACAAGATTGAACTAAGAAATGCCTAACAGATTGACAGTGCATATTTTTGATGTGTCTCAGTAGTTTGTGGAGGCATGACTTTGGGTATTATATAGAGTCAACTGATTCCTTTTGATCTAGGGGAATGAAGCTCCCAGTGTACTGTCTGTCCAGAAGAAGTTCGTGTTCTCTAAAATCTAAGAATGAAGTTTAGGAACAACGGAGGTTAAGAGCAGAAATATTTATTGAGAGAAAAAAAGCTTCTGTCTGAGAGAGAGACAGAAGGGGTCTTTTCTTGGGATTTTTATAGAGTAAAACCTTGAGGTGGGGGGGGTCTAAACTGGGAAAAACTGAGAACTCGCTATGTTTAGCCAATAAGATTAATAGTTCACTATTAATAGTTTACTATTAATTAATAGTAAAATTGATTAAATTGGGAACAAATGGGGAAGGAAGTCACGTGGGCATTCTTAAAGATCAGTGACTCCTCCTATAAGGGATTTGATGGTGACTCTTGGCTTCTCAAGGTGATCCAGATTTAACCCTTAAGGATTATACATAAGGGTGTGGGCGCATTTGCATTGCCTTCTGTCCTGAGTTCTGGCCCACAGCAAGAGGTGTGTCTCCTCCAATGTCATCAGCCATGTGGTCCTCTGTACCGGCTTCTTCGAGGGCCTAGCCCTGTCTGACTGCCTATAATTTTTCTAACTAGCTCAGTTGACTGTAATAATTCCCTGTGTGGCACTGACCTCCCACCATGTTTCTCAGCTATCAGGAACTAAGCATCTGTGCTCTGCTGCCGTAATGTTTCTGCCTTTGAGCCCGCCAACTACAGACTGAATCCCCCAAAATTCCGAGCCAAGTTAAACCTCTCTTCCTTTACGTTGAATGTGTCAGGTATTGTGTCCCAGAGACATAAAAGCTGACTGACACAGAGTCTTAGTACTGGATAAGTGGGTTCATTTCTGTGACTTTTTCTGACCCAGTAGTTTAGAAGACTTTGGAGCTGGGTTATAGCCGGAGTTTGGGAATATTTGAAGATGCCAGGCTGGGAAGCACTAGAGTATTAAAGCAGAGCTTGATGGACAATCTTGGTTAGAGCTCAGAGACTGACATGGTAATTAAAATGCAGATAATAAAGGTTATGTTCATGAGTTTTCAGTGGGAAATGAGGATTCTTTCAGGAGGCAGACTAGAGCCCATCCACTGAATACTCTGAGGAAAAAAAATTCCTTCATTTTGCCCATGTTTTAACTTTGTGAAAGGTTGAGTATAAAGACTTAAAGGATTAAGGGTTTAAGAGTTTAAGGGTTTAAGGGCTGGGTACTAATTGATACATTGGAGGAGATTTCAAGGTAGCCCAACATTCAAATAGTGACATGGATACTATTCATTGTTTTCAACTAAATTTATATTGAGAGACAAGGGGAAAAAGCAGCAGAAAAATTTAAAACCCAAGTCTTGACCCAAAAGGAACCATACATAAAGTTAGGGCCAAAGGGTATATAGTTGCTGAAGATATTGGCATAACTGAACCACAGCCAAATACTTTGAAAAGTGACAAGAAGAAAGATGCCTTGGTATCTCAGGAGGACCCCACCGTCAAATGTTCAAAGGCATTAAAGAGTCAGCCTTTCACTGAGAAGAGAGACCCTATGATCCCTGCTTGACTAGGGTCATCTAGAAAATTAGATCAATAGGATTCCTTTCATCATGAGTGAGGTGGTCAAAAAGACATACTCCAAAAATAAAAACAAAGCGCATTATTAGCTGAGCTCAGCAGTAACACTGTTCCATGTAAGGATCCGGGAAGTGTGTGGAGCAGGGAGCTGCAAGGGGTTTATAAAGCAGCAAACTGCAAGGGGAGGGGTCAGGGTCTTAGGATCAGTTTGTCTCCATAAAAGGTAACTGGGTTTTACAAGAAGCAAGGAAGTGCAGGGGAGGGGTTACATGGTGGGTGGGTGTCTTGCAAGATTGCAAGTTAAATGGCATTTACATATGTCTTACAGAAAGAGAGCAAGATGTAAAGGCACATTGAGCAATATAGCACTTTTGGAGTTTTTAAGCTTATAACAATGAGATACATAGGCACAAACAGCCTACTACATCTCTGGTGCATGGGCTCCCAGATAATACCTGCTCTGGCTGCTGACCTTGTCCTGCAGGTGATGCTGGTCTTACAAACATGTCAAATGCAAAAGTCATGTGGTCAAGGACATTTCCACCCAGATTTCAAAGGAAGATTTGGGAGTCCAAGCAAGGAACCTCTGACACAACAGTGGGTAAAGTTTTGGGAACCAAGTCAAAGGTTTAATTGCACCTCCAGGAAGTTAAAATGCCAGGAACATGGAATGTCTGCCAGGGAAAGCTGTAGGCCAGGAATGGAACAAACCAATATGGGCTGGAATCAGACAGGTCATAAGGGTGGGGTCAAATAAACTCTAGAATTCATATCTTAATACCTTGTGCCTCCCATATAATGCACAGAGTTACAGGAGTTAATGCTTTCCCACATGGGTTTTGAACTTGCCTGTGTCCAGTTCTTTTCTATCCTTCTTCTTCTGTCTTTTGGAATGGGAATATTTTTCCTGTGCCATTGTACCTTAAAATTATGGAGGTTTTTTTTTTTTTAAATTTCTACAGAGGTTCACAAATAGTAGTTTGCCTAAGCCTTAGAAGAGATTTTCATTTAAATGTAATAAAAATTCTGGAATTGCTGAGACTTCGTATGGGAAAAGTCTTGTACCAAATCAGGCAGAATTATTAAATCATTATTATTTTAATTTGGAAAAATGTTTTAAGGATATGTGTTTGGGTATGAGGTTGATAAAGGATGAATCATGACTGGCAGTCATGATTTCTCTACTTTTTGTCAGTCATAGAGTCCTGTTTTTAAGTCCTACATATGACCCAAGTCCTCCTCCTTCCCTAGAAGTACTCCCATGTTCTGTTCTCAGCGCCCTGAGCTAATCATCTTGGCTATTTCATGTCTGTCTACAATAGAGTTAGCAGACCATTAACTAAATCTCTGAAGATTCTGATCTGAATTAAATTTCTCTTTCTTTAAATTGGGGTGTTGTGTATAATATCAAATAAGACTATAAAAATGAAATGAAAAATATGCAATAAAAAGTAAAGTTCCATATAATGTTCTTAGTGTCCATTGACACAAATGTTATTAACACCTGTGTATCCAGGATTTTCATCCTCACTTCATCATTTTCTGTGTAGTTTACTGGGCATATATGTACTATGCATTATTTTATGTACCTTACAGGTACCAACATATTTAATTTCTTTATAATGATCTTCTGAAATATATGCTAACAATCTTTACTCTATACAGAGGGGAACATTGAGACAGAGAAAGTTGAAAATTTAACAATATCTAGTAGTTAGTAGAGTCAATAAATTACTTAATGATTAAAATATGATTAATATATTATAACTATTGTAAATTATCAGTGAATACATATGTTACATTGCAATTGTTAATTTACTTGTCAGGCATGAATCTTCTCATGTGAAGTTTGCATTGATGTGATTTAAGTCAACTGACATGAATCCTGTCACCTCTAGTATCACATCAACCATCTAATCTAAAAATTATACATATTATCTTACTGTTACTGTTTTATTATATTCAGGTTCAATAAAGAAATATATTTCATTTTGGAACAAGATAGTATTAGGATTTTCCTTTTGGACATTAGACAGCCATAGAAAGTAAATTAGATGTAACTCTTAAAGAAGCAAGCAGATTTCTTAATACTCAGCCCACTATCCAGAAAGGTGCTCAGTAAACACACATGGTGCTAGTCACCATGATAGAATATTGAACATGTGACCACTTCCTGAAGAATTTCATTGGCTATCTGGAGTGAGAGACATGTAAACAAATTAATACAACACAGTGGGATTCTTATCATAATAGGTAAAAAGAGAACCTCTCAAGGTGAGCATATCTTTGAAACCCATTGGTGTGACCAGCAAAGAGTCCACCAAGAATATCACACAGTTGGTCTTTAGAAGAAGAAAATGTGGCAGATGGAAGTGAGGAAAATGTTCCAGGAAGAGGAAATTACATGAACATTAACACAGCTGCATAAAGGTACATGGTATATATGGAAAATAACAATAGAAGATTTCCCATGTATGTCCCTTTTCTGGAAGTCTTCACACATAAATGGTTTCAGACAGGTAAAGACGCTCATGTTCTTTATGAGTGCAGCTACTCTTCCAACTCAGTCTTATTGCTTCTACACCTAAGTGTATAGTAATAATTTATGTACTGTATGTTTGTACGTAATAAGCCAAAAGTTTCAGTGAGATTTCTTCTGATCAAGAAACGCTGCATGTAGGGAAGTGATAATGTCTTTGGAACCCCACATATCCCCAGATCTCTTTGCTCTTGAAGTCTTTATTACTACTGCTTTAACTCAAGGGAGTGAGAGGTAGCAGCCTCCCCCTATCTCAGCTCCTTGACATTACTAACTGGTGCAACCCTTTGGAAATAAGATAATTCTTGCTGCCACGTTATCACTGAATTACAAGGAGGCCTTGTAATTCTCCCACCTGATGTCCCCATTTTGAGTCATTAGGACTTACTGTCCAACAATATGTAAAGGACACAGGATTTCCTTGTCAAGAAGGAAGGATTTAGACAAGATAGTGCCAATTTGACCATGGCTTCTCAGCTTTATGTGAAACAATGGCAGTTCTCATTTTGAAGGAAATATCTCCCATCCATCACATGAAGCCACGCTACTGACTTAGTGGGCCCTTTGTTCACAGATATTGCCTTAAAATAAGTTTGATTCAAATCAACTGAGTCTTGATGGGCTGCTGTGGCTGTTCAACTCAATGCCAGGTAGAAAAGAACCAAAACAGATTCAGTGATTTTGCTTGTCAGGCAGAGCTTAAAACTGTTCTCTGGCCAATACTTGTCTTGATGTCCTTGTATCTGAGAATACTGTCACTCCTGATATCTGGCCCACCAGTTGGAATAAAGAACTACAGTCTAGCATATTAAAAACATTTCTGTTTAGAATTATAAACAAAGGAAATAAACAATGACTTTTATCAAACTTCCTGGGTCACCAGTTCTCTGATAGGACTGACTGCAACCAAGAAGCTAATAACCTGAATCACTCAGCTTGCCGTGATTGCTCCCAGGAGCCACCAGTTTACTGGATAAGGAAGCAGGTCCAAAATTATCAATCATGCACAATGGAAAAGGCTCTGTGTTTCAGAAGCAGATGTTCCTACTTTATGCCAGACTTGTGACTCCCATCAGAATTTTAGCTCGCAGTGTGAGCCAGGACACATTGCAAAGGCACTGCTCCTTTCCTGTCTTCTAGCAGGCTATTGACATCAGAACCTTGACCACTCCCTGGGGTTTCGGTAGTGCCTTGCTCTTTTGAACGCTTTTTCAGTTTATAGTACTGATGTGCTTGTTAGATGAGCCAACCTTGGAAGTGCCATTACAGTTTTTGAAATTATCTGCTTCATATTTTTGACTTTTCAAACAGTTTACATTTTGACAGTGTTTAATTTTGTAAGAGAGAAAAGCCATGGAATATTGGTGGAGAGTCCTGATAGTAATAAAACTTCCATATATCCACAGGTATCTGCATGTCTACACATTAAAAGCCTTACTCGAGAATCAAATAAAAATTGCTCCTTATTCTACTTTTCTTTTCTCCACTTGCTTCTCAATGCTAGCAAGGCAATGTGGTTACTGGAGGCAGATGTCTTCAGAAAATCTGCTTCCTTGTTATCTGGTTCATGAGTAATTGGCAGGCAATAATACTGGGTGTTTCTATAGATTTATTTTGAAAATAATGGCCTTCTGGTTTGACATTTCCTAGACATGACACATCTTTCTTTCCTCTAACAGATAGACCTCCTTGCTGGACATGAACATAGTTAAACAGAGACCTATGTGGTTTATACTAATTAAGGTAAATCACTCATATTCTCATGTTGGATTTATATAGTCTTAGATTATAAAGACAATGAACATTTACAGGTGCAAACTGGTAGTCAAGCCTCCAAGTGTAGACCAACCAGGCAAAAGAGGACAACATAATATGTATCTGTGTGTTTTATAAAAATGCATTGATTCTTACAATTCATCCTTCCAGATGATTGATGTAAATACAACTGGGAGAACTGGAAAACAAGTGGTATGATAGCTATGGGAATGAGTAACATAGGTTTTGTGGTATCAGAAGGAAAGCAACACTCTTGGCATTTGAATAAGGACGGGAGATGATAAGTGACAATCTCAAGAGGTGAGGACAGTGATATATGCCTTGTATCATAGTCACCCTGAAACCTTTCTCCTATGAGAGCTCCATATTGGGAGCCTCCCAAACTGTTACCAGAGTCTTAAGTGACTACTTGAGTGGGCCCTTGCACTCTGTTATGCTTCTACCATAATCAAACACATTTTTCTTACCTTTACATAGAAATCTACTGGCAAGAGTATGGCAGGTTACAACTCCAGCCCTTCACTTATAAATCACTTTTCAACATCTCCACTAACATAGCTAAGGACTGAATATTTCAGGGAGTGAATGAGTGGTAACAGAATAACTTCCTTGGGTTTTCTCTTCAAATAAAATGGCAAGTCTCACACGTTTGACTTAAGGTGAAAAAATTACCTTTGACAGGCTGGCACCAAGGGACTGTCAACCTGGGCCCACCAATTGAAATAAGTTCAGCTTGGGAGACCTAAAAGTCATAAATAACATTCCCTCCAGTGAACTATGGCACTCTGAAGATTGATCTTCTTATATGAAACCCAGGCATTAACTTATCACCCTCCTGAAAATACAAAGACAGAGATCTTGCAGATATCGATGAAAGACCACAAAGTAGTTTTAGAAATATCATCTTTGTATCAAGAAACCCTCAAGTGACTGTAGTTCTCCAAAATTATGATACTTTAGAAACAATAACTATTTATGCACTGTGGGCAACAATCCTGAAGATGAACATTATCAAATCAGAAAGTGAGTTATACAACTTGTCCTTGAGTTTAACAAAAAATGATCAGTGATTCCACCAGGAATTGCAATGCGATGCTCATGGGAAAATGTTCCAGAGAACAACACAGTGTAGAAACAAGGAATGGGTGATATTCAAAGAGAAATACTTAATCTGCTGCAAGATAGATTAGGTAGAACTCTTGAAGACATAGATGTAGGTAAAGACGTAAGGAACAAAATCCTGATCACACAGGAAATATTACAAAGAGTCAACTGGGATCACATTTTATGAAAAAAGTTTTCTACAGAAAAAGAAACTACCAGCAGAATAAAAAGAGATCTACAGAATGAGAAAAAAATTTACCAGCTACTCCTCAAATGACTAACATCCAGAATATATAAAGAGCTAAAAAAAAAAAAGAATCAGAAACCCCAAATTTAAAGACCCAGTCCAAAAATGGGCATCTGAAATGGACAGACACTTCTTGGGTGAAGAAGTACACACAGCAAATAAATATATGAAAAGATGTTGAACCTTTGGAGAAATGCAAATTAAAAAAATTGATATTCCATCTCACTCCTGAAGGAATAGCTATCATCAAGAAATCAACCAGTAACAAATGATGGTGAGGCTACAGAGAAAACCAAAACCCTTCTCTAGTTTTTTTTCAGGAAGTATGAATCAGTACAACCACTCTGGAAATCAGTGTGAAAATGCTTCAAAAAACTAAAGCTATTGATTCCATTTGACACAATGGTTCCCCCGCTAGATATCATTCTTAAGGAGTTAAAAAACATCCTACTGAGTGGAAAAAAGATGGCATACCAGTAGGTAGCAGGAGACGGACCCTCTCTGAGAGAGACAGCTCAAATGCCAGAATAAAACACCCTGGAGAGACCCAGAGAGAGATGGACTCTCACAACCAACGAAGAAACTAAGGTGCAAAATACCACTTGAATATGAGGTCCTGGGGCTACTATTAGTGAAGACATGATCAGCAAGCACGGCACCTTCCTCGAGTGCCTGAATTCCTGCCCAACCTGAACAAGCGATCGCGCCGAAGCCACTGGCTTGAGCCACCAGAGCGCGGAGCTGAACAGCCCTGCGTGCGGCTCGCCTGGACCAGCCCTGCACGCAACCCACCCAGAGGCACCATGAAATCGCACTGCAGCCACACTGAAGATGGAGGTCGGGGAGCCCAGCAGTTCTCAGGGACTGGCATCAACACGCGGTGAGTGATGGGAATAAGACCCTCCCATGGGAAAGGGAAAACCAACTGGACTACATGTTGGATTTGGGCAGGACAGCCCGAACTCCATAAGGAAGTGGCTTCAGTTGGTTACTCCCCTCGTTGAGCAGATTGGTGGAATCTGCTTGGACCCACTGAATCGCTACGAATTAATTCCCTGAGATCAGTGCACACTGACACAGTGAAGGCCTGCAAAGGTTGACTGGCCTGGAGGGGAGGAGCCAGCGCACACTGCCTGTGGGTGAACTCTAATCTCTGATAACCTATTGAAGAGGGCTAAATCTCCTAGCCTGCACCCTCTAGAGGAGCCTTAACCAACAAGAAAAGGGACTGGGAATTACACTGTACACTGTATGGAAGGAACCAAAAACATGACGAAAGGGAGAAATAAGAAAAAAACCCCAGCCCCCAATCCTGAGAACATTGATCCAGGAGAGGTAAATACAAAAGAGATTGAGGGCAGCAAAAATGCAACATCAAACACAGCATTAGTGGACATAAAGAGAAATCTTCAGGACCTTGTAAGCAGGATCAAAACAGAAACATTAATTCAAATTAAACAAGAGATAAGTAGATCAATAAAAGAAGGGCTGGGCACCTCTCAAGAAGACACAGACAGAAGAATAGAGGAACACAAAAGGAGAGAAAAATTTAATGAACAATTCAGAAAAAACCTAGAATTCATGAAGCAGATTCAAAGAGATTATCAGGAAACTAAAGACTCCATAGAAAGCTGGCAAAACTGCTTGAAAGAAACTAAAGATAGACTATCAAATATTGAACACAGGCTTGCAATGTGGGGTCATGAAAGGGAAGATCTCTTAAAAATAACAAGGGAGCAGGCAGTAAAGATACAAAGACTGGAAGATGACAAGAGGATCTATAACTTAAGAATAAAGCATGTGAATGAAGAAGCAGGAATCAAAACAGAGAAATTACAAAGGCTATTCACAGAAATTATTAAGGAAAATTTCCCAAGCATAGAAAGAAGAAATGATATGCAGATGTATGAAGCATACAGAACTCCAGCCACCTACAACCAAAACAGAGCTACACCCAGACACATAATAATAAAAATCCCAGAAATTCAATATAAGAACAGACTATTAAAAGCCATCAGAGAAAAGAAACAGATCACCTATAAAGGAAAACCCATCGAAATCACGCAGACTTCTCGACACAGACCATCAGGTCAAGAAGAGCTTGGAGTGAAGTAATTCAAGCACTGAAGGAGAACAATCTCCAGCCCAGATTGATGTATCCTGCAAAACTCTCTCTAGAAATTAATGGAGAAACAAGATGCTTCCATGACAAAGAGGAACTAGGAGAATTTGTGACCACCAGTCCAACCCTACAAAAAATAC
>PVJX010008579.1:0-64867 GCA_004027295.1 Dolichotis patagonum
CCCCTCAGCTTAAGGGTTAAAACAGCGCTGGGGTGCAGGAATTTTAACGTTTCACCTCTTCCCTCCCCCGCACCAGAGTATCTGGAGCAGGTTAATGCACTAGCGATTTCTCATCCTCTCTGACAGTGAGGATTTGATAAACAATGTATGTAAGACATCCCTTAACCTAGAAAACACTAGGGAAAAAAAATCAACTCGGAACTGAGATTACAACAAACAAATAAACAAAACAAACAAACAAAACCCCTAAAGGTTGAGAAAGTGCAAAACTACTGGTGCAGCTGCCAGAGAACCACAGGATAGCAGAGGCATCCTCATCACAGAATCAGAGCTTCCTAAAGCCACTCTCTGTTCACAAACAAAGCACTTACTAAATAACACCCCAGGTAATGGATGATGACAGGAATAGAGTTTGCTCTTTTAAATAACAACAGATTGGGAAAATATTTCAATACCATCAGACTACAAATTAAAATGAAACATGTTTTCTAACTGGAGAAATGCAGATCTAGCTGGGGAAATTGATTTCCACACACCCTCCATCGTCCCTGAAGCAGATTAGAAAGAGAAAACAGAAAAACATACATCCTGGAGATGAACTTTGGTAATGAGTATCATAAACATTCATAGGGAGATAGGTTCCTATTTCATTGGTCTTGGAAAAAAAATTTAATATGCACACATGAGTCAGTCTGCAGTAAAATGCACTTAATATTTAATTGTTTTTGTACACTGCAAGAGGGAGTCAAAGTCTTGTCACTTACCTGATGAAATCTGCTCTCTCTCAAATCATCTCACCCAATGGTGTTAAAGACATTACCCCAGTGACATAATTCAACCTGGAGACAGCTTGTGGGAAACACAGGTCAGTTTGAAAACACCAGGTGGGTAAACACACATTACTTAGTCTCTTGACCTTGAATGTTCAGAGTGGATTTCTCATCTTTTGCTTTAGGGCTTCTACTTTAGGATTATGTGCTAGGAGAGACTTTTTCGAATTTAAGCAGACTTTATAGAACAAACTGCCCCTTTTTTTTCCTGTCATACATAGTAAATGAAGTGCCAAAAAATATTCTTCTGTCTTGCCCCTAATTTTAAGGTTCCAACAGGGAGGGGAGAGTACAAGAGACTGGAAGCCTTCTCGTCTTTTGGCTGGTAGTAGAGTGAAGGAGGAGTAAATTAGGGAACATTTTAAGAACCCTGTGTACAGCAGAGAACTCGGTAGTCAGCATGTTTCCCCATTTAACCGAAGTACTTCTGTTGACCTCTAAAGGTTCTGACCAATTACAGAGCCAGCTTTGCATCCACCCCAGCCAGGGAGAAGTGGAAATCAGCGTTCTACATTTTTCACTTAAAACACAAACCAGATAATAATAAAAACACAAATATCAAAAGAGATTATCTTTTGTCAAGCAGTACTTTAAGGGTTGTGTATATATTAATTCATGGAATCTTCCTAACAACCTCATATACAAGTGAATACAAACTTAATTCGTATACCTGAGATAGGAAATGCTTCGTAAGATTGGTGGCAAAACAGTGCTCACAGTAGGATGTGGTGGCACATACCTGAATTCCAGCATTCTGGTGGGGGGTGCTCAGGCAGGAGGATCACAAGTTCAAGCTCAGCCTACCTCAAAATAAAAATTAAAAAAGAAGAAAAGGGCTATGGATTGTAGCTCAGTGTGAAGGTACTGGGTTCAATATTCAGCATCCCCCCCCCAAAAGGTACTTAAAAAGTTTGGAACTTCAAAGATTATGTGTTACAGTCTTCATCCCACCAGGCTGTATGAATGGGAGGTGACAGAACCTTCAGGAGGTGTGGCCTAATGGAAGGAAGTTAGGTCATAGGGCATCATGCCCTTGAAAAGGTTACTGGATCTCCATAAATTTTTTTCTTTCACTTCCCAATCATCTTCATATAAGCAGCTTTGCTCAGCCATGCATTTCTTGCCAAAATATCTTGCCTTATCATAGGCCCAAAAGCCAGGAAGCCAACCAACCATGGACTGAAACCTCTGAAAGCCTGAGCTATAATAAACCCTTTTTTCTCTATAAGTTAATTATCTCAGATGTTTTGTCACAGTAGTGGAAAACTGACTATGAGATAAAGGTAAGTGATAGTTTTGAGATAAAAGTAGGTGACAGTTTTGAAAAAATATCTCTTAAGTCTACATATGCAGTAAAATAGGACATTGACCCCTCTATTAGCTAGAGCAATGTAAAGAAAACATATAAGGATACCTTATCTAAATTTTGTTTAAATAACCCTGATCATTACCTTCCAATAAAGAGAATATTAATCTCATAGACAAAAAAAGTAAGATTTAAGAGAGATTAAAAATAGAAAGAGGTTATGTAATAAAGGGTCAAAAGACTTCAGAGGAGCCAAAAGTCTTTCACCAATGTAAGGAAAACTATCTTCACTTATTTAAAGAGCAGAAAATCTAAAAAAAATTAAAAAATAAAAAAAAATAAAGAGCAGAAAATCTGAATTGAAACAAACAAAACTCAGGGTGGTCTTTCTCAGAAATCATAACCGTTAAAACTTTTACTTCCTGAGATTTTCTTCCGAATGCCACTTCCTGGTAGCTAAAATAGTAAGGATATGGAAAATAAGAATAGAACATGTTTCTGTATTTCATTATGGGGTGGGTGCACGTCAGAAGGAAAGAGAAGAAATGATAGTTGAAAAGGGGCTCCTGGATCTGATTCTTCTGTCTTCTCACTTATTTTAAATTCAGATATTTAGTGGAGAAGAGGGAAAAGGAATGGTCAGGTTGTATTCCAAGCCACCAGCCCAGCACAGCCTGGGAGACCCTGGCAGACCACACCCTCCCACCCACAGTAACCCAGAGTCTGGGTAACTAGGAACCCCTTAGGCTCCCAATCTCGCCCCTCTGCCTTCTCCCACACCATCAGGGAGAAACCCCCAGCTTTCATGTACCAAATCCTCTGCCTGCTCACACACTAAAACCTCCTGCCTTTTCAAGAGCCATGGCCCTCGAGGTCACCTTAATCTAGTAACTCACAGTCATTTATTTGGCCCTGCTGTCAAAGAGAATTTTCCATCAGTAAGAAATGGCATTATTAGGTGGTGTTAAGTCAATTGATACTGCTGAGAAAAGAGGTTCCAAGGGTCTGGCATTCATATTTGTGATATTTACCCTAGGCTAGTCCCAGAGTCAGAATACTTTTTAAATGTTTTTGCAGGGTGTTTATAGGTTGCTGACCTTTCCGAATCAGATCACAGGGTGAGGACTAAACATTTTCTGATCAAACATTTTTTTTTTCAAATAAAGCAGGTTTATTAGAACGCTTTACCATCTACCATTCCCCTATGACACTGGTCCCTGAAAGAATATAAAGTCAAACTCTGAGCTGATAAGAGATGAAAATGCATATGACAGATCTAATTCTCTCCCTCCTTCACAAGTTAAAAGCCTGCCTTTTTATTGATTTTCAGATACTGAATATACATAGTTCATCTTCTAGATAATCTCAATGTGTCTTACTCCCATAAACAAATAAAATTTATGAGAATGGAAAAAAAGAGATGAATCTATATCTGTAAACAACCTTCACACACACACACACACCTAGTATACCAGTGAGTCCTTGCGATAAAATAGGTACTTCTGCAAGCTGTCACCCATCAGATTTTGCAGGACATAGATCCACCTGGGTAAGTCCCACAGCGAAACACCATCAGTTAATTTGACAGTGAAATCATTCGTAAGTTATAATTTGCATATTTGGCTTAATTTTAAGTTCTATGACTACCTAAAAGGGTCACCGTTCCCTAAATTCTGATACCGTTCACACTGCAATGTCACATTACAGGTGTTTCCTGTGAGTCCGAGACACCGCATCAGGCTGTGCCTGCCGTCACATGTAATGTGCATCGTGGCCGCCGCAATATTGGTTTACTGACTGGGAACTGCCCAGTTCCCATATGTAGAATCACAAGTGCCAGGATCTGCCAGGCCTCGTGGGAGGGGGCACACTTCTTCCTACAGAACAGGCTTCCCGCCATCTCCCACCACGCCTGTCCTGCCAGTCTCTGACCCTGACCCACTTTCCCTTCCTGGTCTGTCCACAGTTCCATGGAGAATGCATGCTCCCACCAGTCATCCCTGGGCCTCTTATTCTGGTCAGCCAGGGATCTTTTCCTACAAAAAGAAAAAGAGAGAGAGAGAGAGCGGAGAAAAAAAAAAAACCACCCTTGTTTTCAATTAGTAATGCTGACCAAAGCTTAGGAATCCTTAGTCAGTTTTCTTACTTAACTGTAGCACAGGTTTTAATAATAAAGCATTTTAACCACAGTTCATTAGGCAGTCTTCTTTAGGTCAAGGAAACTGTTCTTAGTTATCCAGGCACAAGATTTAATTTCATTGCCCTAACTCATCAAATACCTAATGAGTACTGACTGGGTACCAGTATGTACTATGTAGAAGCGTCAAAGGTAAAGAAGTGACTAGAAAGACCAAAATCCCTGTCCCTAGGGAGCAGGCATCCAAGGTACTAACATAACTAGCACAGGACTCTAGGATGGTGGCCGGGACCACAGGAATTTCGTGGTACTTTCACACAGTACCATTAGTCGCACACCCTACAACAAGGATCAGCACTAGTTGAGCAAACAGTAGGCCATTAAGAAAAGGTAAGCATCTTTGGTTGCCTGAAGAAACCATTTTTAACAAAGATCATGGGGACGTAGACATTGTTTTTATTGGGTGATTCTAAATTCTAACAATTTCGGTTTCCAGTGCAAGAGGTAACTTTACCCTCACAAGTTTGAACGGCACCGTATCTGTTAAATAAAGCAAAGGAACAACAGAGAAATATTCTTTACTCTCTACCATGCCTCACCTTTTAAAGTCATTATTGTGTGCTACAAATAGGGGAGCCCTGGGTGGTTCCCAGCAGTAATGAAACAGGGGCTCATCTTACTTGATTCTCAATCACATATCTGGCACTCAGCTGAAAGAATACATTTAAATCAGATGTCTTGACTGGGGTGATTGGAAGTTTGTATCACAGATAAGGACACCTATATATACAAATACCTATGTTTGCCACATGGTACAAGCATTTTTAAAATGTCAGCATTCATTCCAAGTGAATATGTAACTATACATATTTGCTAGTACAGTTGTATTTGCTCTTTCATTTTGTTTCTATGAGGTAGGTCAGCCTGAATCACTTAAAAATTAGAATGAAGAATTTGATTTTAAAGAAATGCTATTAGTTTTCAAGCACATTACTAACTAAAACAAATTCAGTAACTGTATTGTGCCATGCATTCATTCATTTCATAGTATATTGTTGCGAATGCTCATATATCTACAGTAGCTTTGAAAGATCTGCTTGAATTCAGAAAAATCCTGTAAGATCAGTAAAAGCACAAGAAGTGTCAAAATACTTCGGGAGGGATACACAATGAAAATATAAAGCTATTTCTAATTGGAATTAAGGGGAAAAAATAACATATACAGCCACGCCTTGATATTCAACTGCTTTGAAACTCATCGAATTTGATAATGCATTTTGATATAAAGATTGTATCCTGATACTTGTCCTTTGATACTCAATTCAAAAGCTAGAATTCGGTGTCGATGTCAATTGCCTCTCCAATCGCTATCCTTCTGGCCAAAGCAATTTGTTTAGTGCTCATTGTTTTGGTACTCCTTGAATTAATTAATGATGAGGCTATCAAGGTACCACTCTAAAAGATGTAAGCTCTTCTCAACTTTACTTGGATGCTTTTACAAAGCACAGAAAAGATAAGAATATTAATTAGTTTTACCCTGTTTTTTTTAATATAAACTTTTTTATATGACCTTACTACGCTAAAGGTTTGGCTGTTTATGCCCAGCCTCTGCCTGTTGGTAGATGAGCAAGTTTCTGTATACGTGGACGAAAAATGCTTCAACCAGTGTATTAGTCAGTTTTCCAGGTGCTATCGACAATTTATTCTCTTGTCCAGTTCACCTTGAAAAATCACCTCTGAAAAAAAGAAAAAATGGAGTAAAAATCTTTTTCATGGGGAATTATAATGGAAATGTCTTTCGGTCTAAAGTACCGAACGTTCTGAATTAGCAGGCGTAAGTTAATTTTTGCCATGTATGAGGGAAGTAAACTAAATCTCAAAGGGTAAAAAGGTATAAAGATGCTTTAAGCAGTTACCTATTATTTAATACTGCCTCAATCATACAAATTTTCTTGCCTTCTAAAAATATAAGGTTTTTAGAACAGGGAGCTCTTACGAATTTGGTGACCACATTTGTTTTTTACGTTGAACGTAATTCAGTGAGCACAAGAAGACAAAAGAATCAGTGCCATGAGGAATCAAAAACAAGTTTTGCTCGTGAAATGCAAGTTTTAGTTCCAGTGTTGTAACAGTGCGCTGCACCGTGTGGTCCAGAGCACACGAACTGCGGCGAGCAGACGAAGCTGGAAGAGGGTGAGACGCGAGGTGTCCCTAGTCCCGGGAGCTGCCTCTCCCAGCCTCCTGCATCCAGCCTTCTGCACCGACTCTGTCTTCCTGCAGCCCTGCTGTCCCGGCGCCTGCACCACCTCAGCCCACAGCCAGCACTTGCGACTTCACACCTCAGCTTCTAAAGTCACCACCAAGTCAATCCCCCTTCTCTCACGGGCTGCACCTCCCAATCAATGTTTGTAAATTGCATCCAGGGCACTTGGAACAGCCTCCTGAGGGACATCTTTGCTCACCAACTCCTTAAGGAGGTGGTCAAGGTTGCCAGCATCTGGCCCGAGCCCACTGTTGGAGACTGAGGTTCTACTCCTCTCCACCCTCCAGGTGACTGTGTAGATGCCCAGTGAGCCACGTGCCCTGGCGCCATCCCATAGGGGGCACTGAAACACCACTAATAAACAAGAAATACAGGGAGAGTTAAGTCAGGCTTTTACCCTGCTCACTCAGGCCCGGCAGAGGGAAGCCCGCCCGTGTGCAAAGAGGCCCCGTGCTAACATCCACGTGAACCATCGCTGCCCGGGGCTGGAACGACTAACCACATCCAACAGTGGTGATTTACCACGTTCACAGTGAGGCTGTAATTTGTGTGTCCCTCTCTCCGTGGCCCTGAACCGCCAGGGGTACAGGCATGATGGTCCCCTCGGGTGTCACGGGACAGTCCCATCAGGTGGTCTGATGCGACAGTCATGCATGTACCAACAGTGTTCAAGCCAGCAGAAACTTGTTACAAAAGTGCAAAGTGAAAAGCCTGGTCCAAATAAGGTAAAATGTCACACTGCCTTCGGAGCACGTCACAGGGATCTTCCTGTGGATGTAGGGAAAAGTGCATCTATTTCTGAACAGGAAATCACTTTTTCTTATACTCTCCCACGAGGAGACGTTAACCACACACTGAAGCTGAACGCTGGGCTTGCTGGGGCCGTGTGTAGAGCGCTCCGCTTCCGCTCTGCCGTCTGCTTCGCCCAAGCCGTGACACCTCACAGCTCTCCTTCCTGTGCGCCTTCCTTGGGACACTTCCCTTCCCTGCCGCCTCAGCCTCCTGCGCTAACCCTGCTCTAGGACTCGGGCGACCTTCTTCCTGCTTCTATAATATTCTCTTCATTCTCACCAATCACAAATTCTCTGTCCTCTGAAACCTGGTATTTCTGACAAGAAATATACACTGTCTACTTTTAAAAGGAAAAAAATACACATTTACCCGACATGATGTTTTCTAAGAGTCTCACACACACATTTCCATGTATTCTTGCAAACAACTGTAGATACTGCCTTTATTTCCATTTTATTGATAAATAAACTGAGGTTTATATATTTTATTTTATTTTTGGTTTTCTGAGGCAAAGTCTTGCTATGTAGTTCAGGGTGGCCTTGAACTCACTATGTAGCCGAGTTTGGCCTTGAATTTGAGGGGACCCTCTTGCCTCAGCCTCCAAGTTCTGGGATAACAGTCATGTGCCACCCAACCTGGTTTAAATGGAAGTTTACTGAATTGAGATCACCTGCTCAACACCATAAAATCTTAGGTAATCCAGAAGAAGAAATCACGACATGCACGCAAGGGTGGAGTGGCCAGGACTATGCACAGGGCTGCTGCTATTCAGCAAAGTGCTAGAAGACCTAGCTAGGCCCATGGGGAAGGTCAGGACAATAAGCGCAATGCAAATCAGAAATCATCTGTTTTGTTTATAGGGTCATGACTGTATAAATGGAAGTGGAAATCTGCAGGAAAGAAAGAAGAAAGGAAAAAGGAAGAAAGAAGAAAGGAAAGAAGGAAAGGGAAGGAAAAAAGGAAGGAAACCAGGAAGAAAGGCAAGAAGGTATTACAATGAAAGACTAGCATATAAAAATTACTTTTCAATAAATAAGCGAACACTAAAATTTAAATTATTAGACCATCTGCACTTATCAAAAAGTTAAACAGAGCCAGACTCTAGTAATCCCAGCTACTCAAGAAACTGAGGCTGAATGATGGCAAGTGCTAAGCCAATCTGGGCAATTTAGCAAGATTTAGTATTAAGATTTAAGATAAAATATTCAAAAAGGCTGGGGATGTAGCTTATCGATAAAACCCTTGGGTTCAATCCCCAATACCACGCATGCATGTGCATGCTAAAACACACACATGCACACCCACCCTGAATGCACTGCACACACATGCACACACACACACACACACACCCTGCACACGAAGTTAGGTAAGGGTCAACCTAACAAAACATATACAGGACTAATATGCCAATAATTAAAAGCATTGGTGAGTGAAATAAAAGTAAACCTAAATAAATGGAGACGTATAGTGTATTTATGGATCACAAGACTCAGATCAGTAAAATGATATGAATTTTCTTCAGATTGAAGAGGATGTTTAACATAATTCTTATCAACATCCCAGCAAGACTGGCTTTGGAAAGACAAAATTATTCCAAAATTATTATGAAAATGGGAAGGAACTAGAAAAACAAATCATTTTGCAAAAAGAATAAAATGGAAGGAATCAGTGTACCTGGTTTCAAGATTTATTGTGTAACTATGGTAATCAGGACTACGGGGTACTGGTGGAGAGACAGACACCAGATCAATGGAACAGAATAGAGAACTCAGAAATAGATCCATACAACACAAATATGTTCAATTGATTTTTGACAAAGGTGCAAAAGCAATTTCATGGAGAAACGATGGTCTTTTCATCAAATGGGCTTGAGCAATTAACAGTCTTTGTCAAAACAAACAAAAAAATCCACAAAGCATGGTTCGGGTTGCCCTAAATCTCACACCTTTCACAAAAAATGCCTCGAAATGGATCACAGGCTTACATGTAAAACCACACAATCTTAAGAAAAAAAATAAGAGAAAATATTTGGAGCCTCGAGCTAGGGAAAGAATTCCTTAACCTCAAATGTATGATCGATCAAGGACAAACTGTTAAGCTGCACTGCATCAGAATGAAAAATTTTGTTATATGAGTCTCTTAAAAGTATGAAAACACAAATTAAAAACTGCAGAAAATATCGCAAACCACATATCTGGTAGAGGACTTGCATCTAGAATGTACAAAAGAGTCTCAAAACATATGTGAAGAAACAATCCAATTAGAAAATAGAAAAAAGACCTGAGCAGAGACTTCACCAAAGAAGACACAGATAGCAAACAAGCACACAGAAAAATGGTCAACATCCTCAGCTACCTGGAAATGCAATCTAAAGCCACAGTAAGATGTCACTAGACACCCATCAGAATGGTTAACACAAAAAACAGTGACATCACCAAATGTTGGCAAAGATTCAGAGAAACAGAATCATTCCTACATTACTGGTGGGAAGGTAAAATAATACAGCCACTTGGGAAAACGTTTAGCAGTTTCTCAAAACAAAACAAACAAAAAACAAAACCATGCAACTACCATATGACCTAGCTGAATGCACTCCCAGATATTTACCCCAGGAAAAAGAAAAATATGTCTACAGAAAAACACGTATAAGATTGTTCGTATCAGCCATACTCACATAGATCAGATTGCTCATGTTGGCTTTATTCATCACAATCAAAACCCGGAAACTACTCAAATGTGCCTCAAGGGCTGGATAGCAAAGGAAAAAAAAAGGATGTCCATTCCATAGAATACTGCTCTGCAATAAATTGAGGGTAATGGTTAGTGCATGCCTGTAACCCCACCACTCTGGGAGGCCGAGACAGGAGGATTGCAAACTTGAACTCATTCTGGGAATTTAGCAATTTAATGAAAATCTGTTTCAAAACACAAAAAATTTTAAAAGCCTGGGGATATATCTTAGTGAAAAGGCCCTGGGTTCAACCCCTGGTACTAAAGAAAGAAAGAAAAAAAGAAAGAGAGTACAACTTTTTAAAAGTAACAGTAAAAGGAACTATGGATATAAGCAATAACTTCAGGGCATAGTGCTGAATAGAAAAAGGCTATATAGTGTATAGTTATATTTATGTAAAATTCTTGAAATGACAACTGTAGAAACAAGGAGAGGGAAAGTGGTCACCAGGGGCTAAGGGCAGGGTTTAGGGAAGTAGCAAGTGCAGCTTTTTAACAGCAACTGGAGCGACTCGGTGGTTAGGGAAATGTTCTATGCTGACCATGTTGTTGCTAATATCCTGGTTGTGACATTATACTGTTTTCAAGGTGTTTCCACTGGGCAAAACTGAACTAAGGGTGAATGAGTTCTCTATGTCCCACAACTGCTTGTGAGTCTACAATTATCTTAAAATACAATGCTTGCCTTAAAAAAATAAAAGAAATGACTATGTTAGATGATTAATGCTGGTTAGAGTGGGCTGATTTTCTGCCCCACTGAAGAGGGCTTCTACACTCAATTGTGGCTTTAAGAGATCTCGAGTCCAAATAACCTAAAAATTTAATTTGAGAGCTAATCCAGAGTTTAATTTAAACCTTCAAGTCTCCCTGTCTCTATGTGGCTGCTTCTGCTGGTGCCTGTACTAAACAAAAACCAAACAAAGGTGTAACACACCATAAAAACACTCAAAACCCCTCACATGGCAATCTTAATGTGTGTATAAGAAAACATGCTTACTTATAAAGTACAATGAACAAATAAAAATAGGCTATTAATATTTTGTAACATTGATGGGGTAAACGCTTTAGTTCAGAAAACAACCTGTTCATATTAATATACTAATGTCACTACAGGGACAGGAAAAAGAAAAGAAAACCCGTAGGACAATTATTTGACCCTGAATTAGCTAGCATTACATTAATCTGAAGAGTTTTGTCAACTTTTATGAAATTCCTTTCGTGTGTTAATTTTCCCATAAGAGGGGAAATCTAAGGCTAGTCTTAACACCCTGCCTGATTTTCCCCTATTTATTCATTACTGTATCCACAGGAATACTTTTGGGGGGACTGTTATAAAAGCTCTCTTTTAAAGCCATTTTAAAATGAAACAACAACAAAAAACCATTTACAAAAAAAAGATACGAAAAAGAGTAACTTGCCTCACTGTGTCTCCAAGAAAAAAATAAAGGGGACAATACTAGCATGCTCAATAATAAGGTGTTCTTTTTCTTATTTTTTAATTCAAAGTGAAGGAACCACATACTTAAAGCTGATAGGAGATTAGTTTACATGAGATAAAGTATAAATAAAGAGCAAATTAAAAGATAATAGGACTTAGGGAGATCTTTTACAAATAGAAGAGAAACAAGAAAAAGAATCTAAGGAAAAAATGGAAATACAGATTTTGCAAATGGGAAGGGGACCAACCAGTTGGAAGAAGCAGGTAGGTGTAGGAAGGGCAGGGGACAAAACAAGAATTAGGATGTGTCAGGTACTTGGACCACTTCTCCAGGATGAATGCAATCATTATGTACCGCAAATGCGTACTAATAAAAATACATCCATCCATACATAGATGCTCCTGGGAACCCTTCCATAAAAGTAAAGCAAGGGTTTGTTTTCTGTTTATCTATCAGGTACATTCAGAGACCTGGATATGTAAACATAAAGTATCGCAAAAGACATCGCACGATTCTAGCAATGCATGACGCATGTAGAATTCACGAACATCTACAAGAATTTTTGATAGTCTGTTATTGGGCCCCGCTTGGGAGCTAGACAGCAAGATGAAACAGAAATGGTTTCTGCTATTCGTGTTTTGGTGATTGCATTTTAAAATACTGAGTGGTTCCACATAGGTAAACATTTTAATATAACTTTTCTCTATATAGTACGCAGGGTCGTTAACTTATTACAACTTATCCCACCAGCCCCTTAACTGTGGGCATCTATGTGTCTTAACTTTTCAGGATTACAGTTAATATAGAGCAGTGACGAGTGCCAATAGACTAGAATTACAAAAGGCCAAAACTGAAACAATGTTTACTTAAAAATAGAGGAAGCTTACAAAAACAAACAATCAAAAAAACCACTCAGCTTTAATTGCTGATACATGAAACATCAGTGACTGGGGAATTTTTTTTCTCTCAAATTATTTAAACCTCAACCTTCCAATTATTTTCTGTTGACTAACCCTAACCCCATACACTGAACAGCTACTTTGAGCTTTCATTGGCTTTGTTCTTTTCCAGTCCTGCAAACTTCATTCACCCTACACTTTATATCCTAACAGATTTTCTCAGCTTCCGAGACACATTTTTAAATTTTTTTATTTTTGTCTGTGAAAGTTCCCAGTTCCCTCCACAGGCGAAGTGATACACACCTCAGGGACTCGGTCATTATTTTGTCACACTGGAATCATCTTTTTACTTTTCTGTTTTTTCCACTGGGCCCAAAGTTCTTTGACAATACTTTGTTCTGAGATGGGTCCATAATAGATGCTCAATAAACACCTAATGAGTAATGGAAAGATGAAGAATAGTAGAGGAACAAACAAATAAATTCCCAGACCTCTGCAACAGGAAGATGGGCAACTTCTTGTTCATGCAGATGGCTGGTTCCTGCTCATTACAAGGTTGACAACATGGGGGTCCCGAGAGAGAACCAAGAATACTTCAGAGGTTCACCTTTCCCTTGCTATACAACCTAGGAATTTAAGCACTTTCCAGAAAACTGTACCTAGTCTGTGTCTCTGCAGAACTCCTCTCGGAAGTACCCAGGTCCTCTTTGGTGAATACTGCCTTGAATAGGAACAGCGTGTGTGCAGAGGCCGCTGGCTTCCACAGATGCTCTCACACAGTGTTTAGGTTGGATGGTCAGACTACTTCATTCACCTGTGGAACTATGAAAGCTCTGGGTGCTAAAAGGGAGGATTTCTTAGTCCTAATGCCTGTCGCTAACTTTCCGTCTTTCTTGGTATGGAGACCATGAATCGTCGAACACTGGTTCCAGGCGAGGTTGGTTGAGGCCTCAGGACAGGGGATGCATGTTGTCCCCTGTTCTCTCCCATCTCATGTCACAAAGTTCTTCCCATGGCAAACAGCAACACTGCTTTTTTTTTCCCCTGACCTTTGTCAACTGTGTCGCTTGTACTGCATTTGGAAGTATTAACAATGGTCATTACCTGCCCTGTTTATTCAGTGTTAAGTATTAACAAGGCCTGGGATATCTCAGCTGTAACCATCTTTCTCCAGGAAAACAGTGCCTATGTAAATGTCCTAATGCAAACAGCAGCCCGGGCCTTTTCTCCCTGGGGGTGGGGAGAAGACCTGGAAGCAATTGAAGGGATAGAAGAAAAGACCAGACACAGTAAAAGTGCAGTTTCCAGAAACATGTAAGATAAATGCACCATGAAATCCAATTAAAGGTCTAGTTTTGTCTGTGTACTTGGACAGTCCCGGTATTTACCAGTATAGGGTATAAAGCACATATTTCTGGTTTTGTTTATAATGCCTTTAAACAGTTTGATATTGAGTAAACAGTGTATAAATATTTTACAGAATGAAGGGGAAGAAAACCGTTGGTACTGTGCTCTCTTTGTCTAGGGTTGCGTGTTTGTTTTTTTGGGTGAAACAGCTATGTCAGAGCCGGTGGGATTCTGTTTCTGAGGAGATGGAAGAAAGCCGGAGATATTAACTTGTGCACAAACAAGGGTGAAGAGTTTTATTAAAACTCTCATCAGATATTGCTTGTTGAACACTGAAATTGCAAAATTTGCGGAGAGGAGGACCCAACACTGCAGAGACAAGATCAAATACAAATAAAAAATTGACTTGGGAGAGAGAAAAAAAAATGTTTCACCAGAGTCAGCTTTTCTGTAAAAACAGGCCCACTCATAAATTTACTTGGGTCAGGTGACAAGGCATAATTCCATCCTCAGTGGCGGGGCTGCCTGTGAAACAAACTGGAGACAAACACAAGCTTCCTCCACAATAGCTGAGCTGCAGAAAATAAGGCCCAGGCTACCCTTTCCTCTGTAAAGAATCCAAGCCATCGCAGCGGTGGAACAATGCACAGCGAAGACCACAGCTTTCCTGTCCACCACAGGAAATAAAACAACGATGCCAGTCCCACTCAGATTTGAAAATCTGTGTACCATTTGGGAGGATGGACTTGGGAGTGATCCTTGCCAGATTAGAATCCCTATGTGCCCATTTCATGGCTTGTGATTGTTGACAAGTTACTTCAGTTATTTTCAATCTTTTACCTTTCAGAAGTGAATATAAGTAACAGGAATTAAGGAAGAACAGAAAAACAGAATGATTAGCTGGAAGTACTTAGGCACATAACCTTTACGTAAGAACAGATGTTATCATTTACTAGGGCCCGGTAGGTGCCCAGGAGATCAGATACAGTGTTCTCATCTTTATACATCCCTCCAAAGTCAGTATTGTTATTTCCAGTTTATCAAATGTGGAGACTGAGGTTAAGAGCAGTCGAGTAATGAGGCCTACATCCCAACACTGAGAAGTAGGACCATCTACTTCAACCCCCACCACCACCATTTAAAAAATGACCCAACAATTTCCCTTTCCTCTCGGATTCCTTTTTTCATCACCATACTTCAGGTCACAACTGCATTGGGAGTCTCTTTTATTTTATTTTTTTGGCAGTTCTGTTGGTTGAACCCAGGGCCTTCTCACTAAGCTACATTCCTACCCCTTTTAGAATTTACTTTGAGACAGGATCTGGCTAAGTTGCCACCTTCCCCCAGCTGCCCTTGATCTTCCTGCTCACCCCCACCCCCACCCCAACAAAGTGCTGGCATTACAGGGGGGTGGCAGCACCCCCAGTTTGTTCTTTCCCTTCTTCAGTCAGTTTAACTTTTCTAAATCTGTCCTGCCAACCTTCACTCTCCGTCATTTCCTGGTGCCACGTACTGTGACGTTCTACCTAATTTTGTTTGTTTAGAGCAGAACCCTGCAGGCCCCCCTACTCCCATTAGATCAACATCGGCACCATTCCTGAAATGACAGCAAACACCGTCTCAGCCCTTTTTTATGTGTCACTTACCTTAAGAGACAGATACCATTATTCGGTCAATTTTAGACATGTGAACGCTAGGTCACCAAACGGTTAAGTGGCCTATCAGGGTCACATTGTAAGCTGCAGGCGGAGTTCCAGCTAGCGGCCCTCAGCCCAGCTCAGAGTTCTTGGTCTAATTCAAGGCCTGCTGCCTCCATGGCCCTGGGAGGACCCAAAGCCAACTCCTGATTCCAGCAAATGAGACTCGTGAGAGGGGGGATAGTTGTTGAAAAGTAGATAAACATTTTCTATGACACTTGAAATGAAAATTGCTTCCTGTGTATTGTGTCTAGCTTGTTCATCACAAGGGAAAATAAAGTGTTCTTTGGTAGGATAATGTAGGAACACAGTATTTTGGGAAACATAAGTTCTGAGTTTTCCTCAAAAAACTACTGGAATAGCCTGTTTGTAAACTGGGGCTTCCTTTATTTCCATTTGGGGTAAAGTTAAAGCAAGGGAGACAGGCAAGGGGAAGATTTCTCATTTCTTGTCGGTACAATTCTGCACAAGAAAATGCAACCCAGAAGAGACGTCCCAACTTTTGAAGTGTGCTAAAAATAAACATAAGTGCTTCATTAGAGCTAATCTGGCAGCCAAAAGTGAATATTAATAACATGGAAGATCAATAAGATGCCTAGCTAAGAGCAACAGATTAACCTGGTTCTAGAAATAAGGAAGTTGGTGTAGGCCAGAGAAGAGGCAATAGGTAGGGAGGCAAAGTCAGAAGAGAAATTCCTTTCAGATTCATGAAATCCAAAGAATTGAGACAAAGTATACTCATCTCCTTTTGGCTCTGCCAACTAAATAAGCAGCTTAATCAATTTTTACTTTACTCTCCCTGTCTACATCTGCCACTACTACCTCAATAGAAAAATGTATAATCCTAGTTCAAATACAGGCCAAGACAGCTCTAATAAATACCTACGAGCATATGCTATTATTTTCTACATCAGTCCTTGGGCTATATATTCAAGTAAAGGACAGAGAGGGTAGGTTTGACCCAAAGCATAGTCAATGAAAAAAAAAAAAGATTCTGTGGCCAAATAAATCTGAGAAATGCTACAGGCATGTTCCCCTTTGAAGATATTGAAGACCCTGAGTCACCTGCCAAGAAAATCGCCCATGGAACATATATAGGTCAGTGTTTGCAGGCCTCTTGACCTTACATTTTTTTTCTTAGCTGCTGTTAACATCTTTGTGCAGAATAACACTGAGAGCGCTGGGCACCATCCTCCTTTCCTGTGTGATGTAAAGAAACCATTAACTTCCCTGGACTTGAATTTCTAGAGGGAGCAGGACCACGGGGTGGGTAAAGGCTCTGTCCAGCCTCGTAGTTCCTCTGTGCCCATGGCTGCTGTCTGCAGCATGGAAACTGGGGCCTGGAGAGCCACTGTGCAGTGTGCTCCCTCCTGCTAAGCCACCTCGCCAGCTCTGGCATCACCCAGGAGAGCTCAGACAATGGACCCTTTACTGCGTGTCACATTCAGTCCTTTATGTCCGGATTGAGCACTGATACTGCAAAGAAGGTTGGGAGACAGCAGAGGGAGGGAATTCTCGGAGAACTGCTCACACAAGCTTATTTTTGTTCTTTGAAACATTTGCTGGCTTTCAGATGTGGCTTTTTAAAGAGTTTCTTGTGCTTTTTCATTTCAGTATGCAAGTTTAATAAACATTATTCACCCAAAACAGAGAAATGAAGTAAACGCTCAGAATGGATTCTTTAGGCCTACATGCCTAGGCCACATTCTCAGATGTTTTCCTCGGAAATGTCGTTAATACTGACATTTCAACTTTTTAAAAATTTCACAACCAAAAAGACTGCTTCTAATATTGAAAACATGAATTTCAGTCAGCCTCACAGAATTGTTAGCCTTTTATGTTTCTTTATGTTTATTTATATATTGTTTTTCTTGAAAAGAGTGCAGCAAGAGAGAGAAAAGTAAGGGCTACCTCTCTACAAGTTGAAACTGGCCCTTTACTTTCTTGTTTTTGCACCATGGACACATTAATGATTTAACAGCTGTAGCCAACACTCACATACATGCATAGTATGTGACAGACTTTATTCAAGTAATGTGCATGCCTGTGTATTAACCTTAACAGAAATCCTGGATGTTCTCTTATTATTCCAGTTTTACAGATTTGGAAACTGAGTACAGAGCATATTAAGCCACATGCCACGTTGTCACTCCATTAGTGAGCGGTAGAGTTGAGATTTGAATCCAGAAGTCTTAATCACTATTTTGTAGGGGCTCTTGCTTAACTTGTGAAAGAACAAAACCAGTAGCATAAAAGGTACAGAAGCAGTGGAGAGATGTAACCTGGAGACACTCCATGATATAAATAAATAAAAATTAATCTCTGACTTGTTGGTTTTACTTGAGGCAGATGAAACGGGAAAGGCCCACCATACCGCGGAAGACGCAGGTTAGAACCATGACACGTGCTCCGTGAGCTCGGTGCTACAGGAACAGCCGACCCAGGCTAGGAAACCTCCTTCCCCAATGCTTGTAACATCTGAAATAGCGAAGAAGCATCTGAAATAGTCTGATGAAGTTCTTACAGAGGTTAACACGAGCTAAATTAACTTTCTTCAGCATTGCTCTGATGCTTTTCTGACTTTTTTATGCCTATTTCCCCCCAGATATTAAAAAATTGCTTGTTTCTTCTATGTTAATGGAGAGGAGTGCGTGGAAGAAATAGGACAGCGATTAAAAAGACATAAGAGACAACATGCTATGTAATGTGTGAACTTTGTCTGGGTTCTAAATGACAAAACCAACCTGGAAAAGGCTTTTGGGGGGGGGGTTAGGGATTAATTAAGAAATTTCGCTTACTGTCTTGCCGTTAGATATTGCCAAGAAGTTATTACTTTTATTAGCCATGACATGGCATTGTGGTTATATGAAAAATCACTACTTTTAAAGAAATTGCATCCTATAGTAAATAAAGGTAAATAATATGATGTGTAAGGTTTTTACTGAGGGAAAAAGGGAGGCTAGATGAACAAGTTGGTAAAAGCTTGATTACCCTTAAACCCGAGTGATGAAACATGGGCAGTGGTCATTACATGGTTCTGTTTCTGAAAATTCTTGTGATAAAATATTTTTAATAAAGAAAATGAAAAGAATTCCATCCTGATAAAAAGAACTGTGTGGTCCATATGTGATTTGAAAACAACGTTCAAGAAATAGTCAGATACACACCTGAGACTATCATTCACTTGTCCTAAGGCTGAGGCCAGGAAAAGCGGAGAGAACTCAAGAACACAGGACAGCCACAAGCAGAGCGATTCAGGGAGAAGACAGAACCACAGCAGTGGTGCTACCTTTGTTCCGGGAAGTTTTACAAGCCTGCTGTGGGCTCTAGATTTGCTTTCTCTGCTTTCAACTTCCTCCAGAAATGTCCTCACTCAGTAGCCTCAACGTCTGCTTCGAAAAAACGGATGAGATCCATCTGATATCGCTCGCCTTAGGCAGCTGGCATTTATAACCCTCCCAATGACTGGCTCTCAGTCCTTGGGAGTAACTGGTTTAATTACTGAGTAGGAGTTGTGTGTTTGCACAAGCTGGGCTCCTGCACACATCTCTGTTTTTTACGCACTGGGTTATTCCTTTCCAAAGCCAACAGCCCACTCTCTACTTGATATTCCAAGTGTGCTTAATATTGTTCTGTCTTCAGAACAACTAATATCCCTTAGCAATTAAGAAATTAGATTTTTTCCAAAGAAATGACCACATAACTTAAATCACTATAGTTTCCCACAGTACCTTTATGAGAGGCTCATCAAAACATGTATCAAACGGCAAATAAAAACCTTTAGAAAGAGGAATAAACACTCCGAACAAATTAGCAGGTCAGAGTCCATGAATGCTGCATTTTCTAGCATCCTCATTTACCCCACACCAACAATCATTTTGTTTCTAAAAACACACCAGTTTTTTGTATTTAATCACATTCGACGGTAAATTTTGCATCTTAGTTTTTCATCTGACATTAAAATACTGTTCTAATTCCTCACAGACACCTCTTAATGGCTGCAGAATCTCCTGTCAAGTGTAGACAATCGTTTTCTTAGGTTTTTCCCTACTATGGGGCAGCAGGTTGTTACCAGTTGTTTGGTACTAGAAAATGAATAGTCCTCTCACGAATGTCTCCACATGTACCACTTTCTTCTATAATTATGTATGTTTTCATAGCACTGGTCCTCTGATCGTTACTTGATCAAATGAACAGTATCTAGCAGTCTACCTTAATACAAGGAAGAATAACAATGAAAGTCAGATCCCACTGAGCAGTGAGTCTGCAGTGAATGATCCCAATACTCTCCCTCCACTGTCTGGGGCTCATACTGTGTGCATTAAGAAAAATGTCATTGTCTCACGGCATCTTGGGAGCACACTGTGTTATCCTTGATCTAACCTTAGTCACTTCCCCTAAATGCTTCCTGCTCCAGTTGTTTTTCTTCCAGCGTCACAACGTGAATCTGCAGTTCTGGCTGTTCTATTTACAATTCTGCCTCTCCCCTGCTCCCCTGGCCTGGGCCTCTCGCCTACAGCACTTCCTTCATTCTTCCCCCTGCTATACTTAGCTGTCTGTATTATCTGTCTGCTGCGACTTTTTTGTTTTTCTTCTTTTTTACAGTGGTGGGATCAAACCCAGGGTCTCACACATGCCGGACGAGTGTTACCACTGAGCTACAGCCCTATTCCTGCGCAGTCTCTTTCACTCATCTCTTAATGCCCTGGAGTGCCTGAAATTGTGCTCCACAACACTGCTGGGCCATTAGCTGATTTTACTCAAATTATGAACACCATCCTGTTGAGTAGGGTAGTTTCTCTTATATTGTTCTTTGCCCACAGGGTGCTTTGAAAACACTTCTCTAAAATTAGCAGCTTCTATAAAATAAACGAAGGTGCTTTTCACATCCTTTCCCAGGTAATTAATAAAGATGTTAAGCAAGACCATGCTGAACGCAGACCCCCACCCTCCTTGAAGCCCAACACTTTATCATTACCTTTTTGGCCCTTCAGGCAGTTTTCAATCAATCTGACACATTCGACTCATTGAATTCATTTTCTCAACTCGATTTCATGAGACCTGCTATCTATTCTTTCATTAATGTCTGATGTATTTAGAAATAATAATATATCCAGTGTATTCTTTTTGTCTACTCTTTTCTGATTTCCAAAACAAAAAAATAATTGTGTGTCTTAATATGAAAAACTTTAAAAATCTATGCTGTTTGTGGTTCCTGGCTCCAACACCCCATAGATGCCCATACATTTACTCTCCAATGTTCTATTACGTGTCAGTGATGATGTTTCCCCAATCCATTCATTTGTTCAACAAATGCTTATGAAATACTTTCGGGCAGGTTTTAAACTTTCAACAGATTTAGGCCTAATTCTATTGAGCAATAAATTATCCAGAAGCTCTTGTTCTGTGAAACATGTAATATAGTGTTTCTCCTACTGGGATGTTTTTGCTACACATTAGCAATACTGCAACACAAACAGGGCAGGAAGAGGAGAGAAAGTTCTGTGTGGCTTGTTAGGAGCAGTAGGATCCTAACCAAAGTGGCTAAAATAATAAATCTATGCTTTGATGATCTGTGATATCCCTGCCAACAGTGCTCCAGACAATTTCAAATGGACATGCAACCTTGACAGTGTCTGTGTGTCTTGTCTATCTCCTTATTCTTAATGATTTCTAAAGAAAAGCTCCCATATTTTGATGGAATCATTACAGTTCCATTAACCCTGGCTAACACATCATCTAAGACCTGACCTGTTTGTTTTCTTCTTTTTCTTCCTTCCTTTTTTTTTTAAATGAAATAGGTCTTCATTACTGTTTAATTATCTTTATTTATCTTCTTAAAGGCAGGTTTTAAAAAGCAGTTCAGAAGCTCAGCCATTTTGCCATCAATAGCTCAGTCATTTGAGCATAATCATTAAGCTTATCTCCCTATTCATTTAATGCCAGCCTCCTTTATCTCCTGCACCCTCCTTTCTCTTCTTTATTAGTTTTGTATTATTACCCTTTGCACTGCTGATCGCCATAAATACTTCTTGGTTGTAACTCTGAACCTCTTTGATGATTCATGCTTTCTTATGAGCGTCCTACAGACAAGTTTCATTTACTCTTGAGTTTCCCCCTCTTTTTTTTTCTTGCACTGCTGTCACCATCACTTGGATATTGCCTCTGGTTTTTCCAGTGACATCAGGCCTTTGTAGGGAAACTGCTGACCCTGATCAAGCAGCTGCCCCAGCCCCACCAGGTGAGAAGCGCTGTAGAACCACAGGACCCGGCTAAAAGGGCAGATGCTGCTCGGGTTCCTGCTCCTGCTCCAGTGGCACAGGGACCCTGCCTCAGCAGGATGCAGCCCCCGCGTGGCACAGTGCAGCAGCAGTGCAGATTGCTGGCCACCCAGACCAGCCCAACTGGGATGGCCACTTTCCCACCCATCATGTGAGCCACAAAGACCACAAAGGAAGAGAAACACTGCACTTCCTTTCTTTTCTGGGGGGCATTCATGCTTACTTTTGTACTTAGAAACATTCATTCTTTAAATCCTTCCTTATTTGGGTAGTAACCGAATTTCTGACCACTATTTATTATGCTGGATTATTCACCAAGGAATTTTCATCCTATATTGCAGCAGAGAAATGCATTTTTAAAAATAGAAAAAATTTGGTAAAAAATTAATTTTAAGGAGTCCAATTAGGATGAAGTCATAAATAGGAAGCAGGCTTCTGTTTGTAATTATTACAATTGTTACTTCGGTTATAAGTTTCTTTTAAAAAGATTGAAATAAAATACCCATAATTGTTATGTAAATACCATTTTATATCAGTTTACCAAATGTTTATATTTTTCTTTCAAAACTATATTAAGCAAAGTTGCTAACTTAAAATATTCTTTAATATTCAAACCAAAAAAAAAAAAGCAAACTAAATTCTTTGGTCCCAAGCCCATATTTTTTTCCAAGTTTCATGTTCTATCAGTACATGTTTGCAATCCATAATGATTACATTCACCTTGGGTAGTTCGTACATGTACATAACGCATCTCAGCTCTGTTTTCTTCCCTTCCCCACCAATGTCTTGTCTCCTTCCCATTTGCAAAAGATCTGTGTTCCTATTTCCTATTGTTCATGTTTTATTTTTGCTCTTTTCCCATATTTTAAGTTAATTTGAAAAATTTATGGAGGGCTCTGCTTGGTTTGACAAAATAAGATGATGAAGACAAAATAAGTTAATTTTTATTTTCTCCTCTGTCTGAGTGAGAGCTACTACTTGCACATTATTTTTACTGGGGAGGATCTAACACTCTGTATGTGGGCCGGAAGAAACAAGTAAGGTGAAGTAAGGGTCTTTTTGCCCACCACATCTTTCTTTTGGTCCATGCTGACTTCCGTGTGACTCATCTCCCCTGGAATCCCTTCCTTTTCCTTCTGTCCAGCCGCAGACCTTGTGCACGGTTCCTTCCATCCCTCTCCTCCCATTTTAGGATAAGTGCACTCTTCCTTCTTAAATGTCACATCAATTACACATCAATAACTTCAAGGAATCTTCTTTAAGACAGGAGATTAAATTATCTCAACAGTATAAACATGGATGGATAAACCATAACCCATAAGGCACTGGACACCAAATACCAGCCTACCGTAGGGGCCTGTCTGTAACCAACCCTGGTCAGGGAGGACCTGTCAACTTGAGGTGAAGAAAAGCGCTACTAGGAGATACAATCTGCTTTAGCTGGACAAAGGAAAATAGGAGCCAGGCTCTGAACAGTCCTTCCAAGGCACGTCATCCCCACCCCTCCGCCTCGCCCTGTCCTTTCCTATTCACCCCATGTGTTCATCTACTAAAAACCATAGATTCTTTACCTCACCCCAGCCTCTCTGCTTTCAACTCCCCAGGCTTTTTACTTCCCCCTTTCCGGGCTCTCCCCCCTGCCTCTCAGCTCCCTGAGATCCACACGCGCACCTCCAGCAGCTGCCAGCTAAGTGTTGCAGGGGGAGAGAAGTGGGGGGCTGTGGGATTACCCCCTGCCACTGGGCAAGCCTCATACCAGAGAAGACATTTAAACCCCAGGGATGGCACAAATCATCATCATTATTTCCGCTCTAGGCACTGTGGTGTTAGGTAAGGATTGAGGTTCCCACATTTGATAATGAGAAACTCAGAAACTGCATAGGTGGTAACACAGCACCAGCATACAGTCAATGCCACCTGAAAATCCATGCTGCACAGGCAGCAATGGCAGAGCCGGAAAGCCAATCAGCAAGCGGCTTGGACTGTTCTGATACTGAGACTTTGTACCGAGTTACCTGGATTCAAACTCCTGTCCTTCAAAATAGCCACCGGTGGGGGCTGGGGATTTAGCTCAGTGGCTTAAGCGCCTGCCCTGCAAGCGCAAGGTTGTGAGTTCAATCCCCGGTACCACCAAAAAAAAAAAAAAAAATTAGCCACCAGTGAGGACTCAGTGAAAAAAAAAAAAATTAAGGGGCATTTAAAACAAATTCAAATGCAAATGGATTAACAACAAAGAAAATTTCTCCACTATTCTTCCAGTGCTTACTCATTTTATGATTTAAATATTTATTCATCAAACATAGTCAGCGTGTGTCCATACAAAATCATCAGAAAACACCAGACCTTTAGCTCTCCTTCGAGGGTCAAAACTGAGATTTCATGTGTATAATATTATTATAGAAAGAGTAAATATTTAAAATGAACTAAGTAAGTTTTTCTTACAGACTGCCGCTAAGAACAGAAAGTTTTGCACTGCTTCAAACTCTAAGGAAGTTAGTGACCATGCTGTGTGAGGAGATGAAACGAAGTTCCCAGAGGATAAGCGACTAGCCTGATGAATATGACACAATTCTTTCTGTGAAATTTTGCTATATTAAATTTTGATTCAAGAACAAGAAGCTAAGACCTTCTGTGAGTCAACTCCATGCAAAGGCTGACTGGGGGGAAGCCAGATGTCAACCTGGTCCAGCGTGCAGGCAGGGAGACAAGAAGATCCAATGTTTTCCCCCTACCCTCGTAAGTGACAGCTGATCTGGAGAAACACAGGCTGTGATGATAGCTAATGAGGTAAAATACAACTTAGTGCTTGTAGTGTTTAGTATTTCACTGACTTTGCAGGCCTAACGCTGGTAGTCTGATGGTCATCCATTAAGAAAATAACAATAATGCAATGTACCATAAATGGGGGATCTCTTGAAGGTGGTAGGCATTGTTAATTCCCTATTATCTTGATTGGAAATCCAGTATGATTCTCATTGTTTTGTTTGGTTGGATTTTATTGTTTTCTCTTGTTTGATTTTGTTGTATCTGATGGCATGGGCAGTTATTTCAAAGATAATAAGATATATTATGGTAGCCATTTTGGATTTATACTATCTTGTTTTGCAGTCCTGCACTGCAGTCATTGTTTTGTTTTATTGGTTCTATTGTCTGTGTTGTTTGATTTTTACTATGTCTAAAGGTATGGGCAACTATTTTGAAGACAACAAGAGGCATTATGGTAACCATCATTCTATTATCTTGTTTTGAAATCCTGTGTCACTTACCTTGTCTTGTTTTGATTGGTTTTATTCTGTTTTATTTTGCTTGGTTTTATTCTCTTTAAAATAAAATTTTTTAAAAAACAAAATTTTGATTCAAATAAGTAATCCATCAGCAAAAGCTTCACAATATTGATTGTACAAAAGATCTTCAATGAATGATATTTATTGATGTGGGATTGAACTTAATTTCATAATAACCCTGTAGTGGCATGGAAAATTGCATCCCCAAATTTTAAACTTTCATAGGGCTAGTCATCTTGACAATTTGGAAAGGACAGGATTACCTTAATCAGAAACTTCTTTCTACTGTTTCTACCTGCCAAGAAGCAGCAACAAAAGTTCTTTCACAAAGATTTTTCTTATTCTCAGCTGAATATGATATGTCCATCTTCTGAGTATGCTAGAATTTGTCTCTGGCTCTGTTTCCACCCTTTGTGTATTCTCTGCTCTCAACCCTCGCTATAAGCAACTTACCCAGCACAGGAGGAACTACCTGTGCAGGCTGTCTGCCCTGGCCAGCTGGGTAAGCTGGCACTAAATTAAATAAAAACTGTCCAGGGGAAATGGGAAACTCTGAATCCCACCTAGAAGCTTGGCCTCAAATAGGCACCTAGAAGCATGCCTCAGTCTTTAGGCACGTTTCAATATAGATTTTAGATGGCTCATTCTAGAATCACGGAATTGGAAATAGTTTTAGATATAACTGAGTTTAATCTACTCATTTCAAAGAGAAGCCAGGAAAGTTTGACGAGGTTAAGCGCCCTTTTATCACAGTGATAAAATTTAGACAAAATTGGAAGTGGCCGTGCTGGTCTATTTTGGTAGCAGCTGACCTGTCTTAGAATTTGTTGAACCTCCAGCATTGATTGTAGACTGATTTTAACTGGAATGAAAATTTCAGGCTTCAAATTATTCTTTTTTTGAGAAAACTGAGGTTGCTGATTTAATATCATTTCACTTCGATTTGATTCCTCAGCAGACCTAAGTGTGCTCAGAGCTCTTTGACTATCAAAAGTAAGATATGTGAAAATGATTCCTATCACATGTTACACAAACATAGGTGCCCTGGACTCACACATCCACTGCTGGTACAAGCAGGTAAATTGCTACACTACTATGCAGCACTTTGGGCAGTGTGTTAGAGAGAGCTAACCACTCAACCCAACAGTCCAGTTGGTACCATTTCTAAAAATTTATTCTAAGAAACACTTAGATCTACAAGTATAGTCAGTTTTTATCCTTTAGTCTTTCCATTTGCTTATAAATTTCACACAATGAATCTGTCATTTCTACCACTGGAAAAACTATTTTTATTGTTTATAAGGAACTAGAATATAAACTGGCTGCTTACTACCCTCCCAAGGCTCTCCAGGGTCTCATGTGGTAGTCAATTTTTTTCTCCCTGTTCAAAAAGTTACAGAAAGGGAGTGATTATGTTATCCAGTAAAAGCTACTGGCTTCTGTGAACAGGTTTTCCGGGCACTAGTTGACATCCGGATTTTTCCAAAAGCTGTAGAAGAATAAGACTCCAGCTGAACCTCTTGTTCCCAAATAAATTCCACATAATCAACAGACCTAGAAATCCTCACCGAACATCTCTGATGAACCGCACTGCGCCGGGAACTGCATGGAAACAAATGGCAAGAGCTTTCTCTCGCTTATAACCATGTCCTACAGCAATGACTTATGCCATTGCCATATTCATTATGCCACAAGTGAGAGGCTGTCATTCATTTCCAGATACAAACTGTAGGAATCTAAAGAAGGGATGAGACTGATGAGGAAGAGCTTTGCAATGGAAGGATTCAAGCTCTGAAAAAGAGATGGAGCATGAAGGGGCAGAGCGAGATGGAGCATGAAGGGGCAGAGCAGGGGGAGGAACTGGGTGCTGCAGCATAGTTGTCAGAGGAGAGACTTGCAAGCCATCTGAAGAGCACCTCGGCTCTAATGATCCCAGTCACCAGCCACCACGCACTGGTTGGATATCTACTTGTGCCAGACACTACCCAGGGGGGCAGGTGCAACACAGCAGGAAAGAGCACTGAGTTCTGGAATCAGAGTCCCTGGATTCAAACCAGCTGTGATGCTTCATAGCTGTTCCTTCTTGGACAAGGCAACCTTTCAAGATCTCAGTTTCCACCTGTGAAAAATGAGGATGGCAACAGGACCCATCTCACGGGGCTGTCAGAAGGAGATGGAGTAACTTATAAGCAAGCACAGAGGAAATGTTCCACGGTTGGCAAGGCACAAACACATAACATGGGATGATGCCTGCCTTTGTCACACAATGATGTGGGACTTTTCAGATTTTTTAATCTGTATTTTTAAATCCTTGTAGCATACATGAAACAATGTGCCTGCCTTTGGCAATACATAACCTGAATATACGTGGATTGGGTTTTGATGACTAACTGTCTTGCAGTGAGCCTCAGAGCCGTTACTGCTTTCCTCACAGGATGGACCAATAATAACAACTACTTTTACTACTGCAGCAACAATAGCGTTGTACAGCACCCAAGTGTTTACGGAAGGCTTCTATAGAAGCCACAGGAATTTGTGAAAGAAGCCCGCTGCATATCGGAACAGAGGCAAGCCTAGGACCCAGGTTTCTGTGCTTTTGCCAGGACTCCTAACAGCTTATCTGCATGCAAGGGATAGGCTGCTACAACTGGATTCCTAGTCTCAACCTAGAAGCCTATTCCTTAAAAAATGAATGTCTCGTGTGAAGCAGTTTAGCTGTACTTTGACACTCACAGAAACAGAGCTGATTACTAACAAGCTTAAAAACTTAATAGTTTCTTGTCCAATGTAGGTGTTCAATAGTCACAGTCTGTAAACTTGGCTATTCAGTAACTGAATGCATTTTTGTTCTGCTTTGGATCTAAAGAGGAGGCAATAAAGGAAGCATTGCTATTATTTGATTGTGTTTTGACTTCCTCCTTGCCCACTTCCAGTAAATTCAGTTAATGATATATTAACTAAAACAAAATAGCACATTGAAGGGGCTTAAAGATAAGTAGAGGCAGCCAGACTAACATCTGCAAACCCAGTGGAAGGTACTTAACCAGGTACCTAAACCAGGTCAAAATAGGTACTAAGGTCAAAATGTGTTCAGATGGTCAACAGTATCAGCCAACGAAATTCAGGTTAAATCTTTGAAGATGGCATATTCATGTTCAAATATGTGACATCAATATTGTCCTTTTCAGACCTGTTATTTGATTTTATCCAATCATCTAAAAATCATCATTGTTATGGTTTATATCTAGATTTCCCACCAAAGCCTCATGTGCTCATAGATAGGGTTTCTTGGAGGTGGCTGGATCTAGGGTATGTGAAAATGAAATTAGTCCACTGATTGGTTTAGCATAGTTCTAGATGTGGACAATGGGAAGGCCCACCCTAGGTGTGAGTGGCACCAGCCAATAGGCTTATAGCCTGAATGGAATAAAAGGGAAGGGGAGGCTTGCTGCTTCCTGCTACCTACTGGCCACACTATGGACTGCGCTTCTCCTCCGCCATGCACCTGCTATGATGCCACCTGCATTGGACCCAGCTGACTGTGGACTAGCTGACTCTACAGACTCTGAGCTAAAATGAACCTCTTCTCCTTTAACTCATGAGTGTCAGGTATTTTGTCCTTGCAATGAGAAATGTAACTAAAACAATAATAAAATATAGCTTTAAACAAACAAACTATGTTTTTATTCCTCTAGGGAATATAAAGCATTTCCATTAAAACATTAATAGAATTCTACGGTTTAATAACAAGTTGCTTCATTTGAAGTGGAGGAGTAAAGCTTTAGTTGAATTCTTTTTGTTTTCTATTAATTTTTTTGAGATGGGGTGTCACCATACAGTCCAGGCTGGCCTTGAATTCATAATCCTCTTGCCTTGGCCTCTTGAGTGCTGGGATTACAACCATGTACCAACACACCTGGAAAGTTTCTTTTCAGAATCCACTGTCTACCTTTTTGTTGAAGTTCTGTCCTGCTGTGTTTCTTATTAAGGAGTTCATGCAAGAACAAACAGGACAGTTCGGAGTGAATTGAGATGAACTCAAACCAGACACACAGTACATCCACAAAAGGTGATAGATTGCATAGAAAAGTAAGGACTGAAGCACACCCCTTTTCTAAATGGTGTGGCACTGTACTACAGCCTTATTCTGCTGTCCAGAGGACTTCTGTGAGTGACTGGGCTTACCCTGGTGAGCAGAGTTTTCATGAAAGGACTAGCGTGTATGTGTTTTGTCTTTTTCTCCCTCCCACTTTCCTTCACTTTTTTCTGGTACTGCAATTAAACTCAGAGCCTTCACATTGAGCTACACCCTTAGCTCTTTTTATTGTTTTGTTGATTTTAAGACAGGATCTTGCTGAGTCCCTAAGTTGCCCAGGCTGGCCTCAGACTTGAGATCCTCTGCCTCAGCATCCCAGAATGCTGGGACTACAAGCCTGCAGCACAGTGCCAGCTGCAGTGCACTTTTCTAAAGCATTTGGGGCCTCTCCTGACACAATCTGTGTGGCTATGTGGCAAAGGAGCTCCCGTTACCCTCAGCACAGTGGGCATCACTGCTCTCCTGCAGGTAACTGCTCCAGGGATGTAGCAGTTGGGGAAAAGGACAGAGAGAGACCTTGGTCACCCAGCACACAGGAAGCAGAAATGTGCTTACAGGCTGCCTCTTTGCACCAGGGAGCACCACAAGGACGTGAAAGGACCAGAGTCAGAGAAAACCTGCCACTCTTAGCATATCGATGTCACTGCTGTGACCACACAATGATCCTTCCAAGTGATCTCTCTGCTGGCCTGGTGAACACTGGATGGTGTGACGGAGACTCCACACACAGCCCAAGATGGACTCTGCTGGGGCAGAGGTACAGGGAGGACAAGAAGGGACAACTTCCTGTTTTCTACCTCTATTACGCCCAGGAGCTCTCCCCGTTCTATCTCTACTCCCTGCGATGTGTCCTTTCTTCCTCTTCCTCCCTATTCAAGGTCAAAAGCCATCTGGATCATAGGGATAATTATGTGTTCTTCCTTCTCCCAGACCTTGGCCTTCCAGAGCTGATTCTAGCATCAAGTTCTTGGTGTATATTTCACAGAGCACCTTAAAGGTGACCGTGGTGGAAAACACTGCTGCCACACTGCAGCTAGTCTTCCCCTGTGCTTCTCCATCTCACTGTCCAGCATGACGTAGACTCTGCCAAGGTCCCCAGGATTCCAGCTAACTTCACGGTGGCCCTGCTCGGGGCCAATCCAAGCAGAAGCGGTTGTTTTAATTCAGTGGTATCTTAGTCCGCTGCTGACTGGGGAACAAAATCCAGTAGATTCCCAGGAAGTAAAGCATGGAGAACCTACTTTTGATCGCCTGAAAAATCTCAAAACTCAAGGCTGTTTATCAAGAAGCATTACACATGACTTCTGACCCTCTGCGTTTAAAGAAAAGACTAAGAAGATATGATCAAGAAGTTCCTGGAGATAGGTTTTAGGTGAATTCCCAACACCTTATTTTCTTTCCACCCTTCCACTAGAGTTTGCACTTTAAACATAGAGATTCCCAAAAATTAATGCATTACTTACAAAGAAATGAACTCAATTTAAATGACAAAGCAAATGACCTGAATATTATTTCCTCTAAACAGCCAGAGCAAGAAGAAAAGAAAATGAACACAAAAAGGAATCAGAGTAATACCCTGTGTTTGCAGGATTCCACTTAAGTGGAGCGTGTCTCCCAGTGATGCGACTCGAGGGAGGCCTGCGGTCTCAGCTGGAACAATCAGATGCACATTTTCCCTGAGTGGAAGCTAACTAGTGCTGTTTGCACAGCTAACCAGCTATCTAGCCACCCACATTTGAAACATAACTAGATGCACACCCTCCCTCAGTAAGTCAAGGCCCAGTGAGTGCAAGGGTGACCGAAGGTCCACATATTTCAAGGCATGTCACACTGTACTTTGCAGAAAATCATTTCACTTAACAAACTCGCAGCAGGCACCACGACAAGACATAATCTATAAGGGCCTTTTGTCCCAGGCTGCACGGTTCTGCGGCACAGGCCTCTCTTTGCAGTGGTAATTGGTTTGGCTGTCCATTCCACCCATCAGGTGATAGAAAACTATCAATCAGCCTAAATGCAATGTGAGAGAAGTCTCTTTAGCCAATTAGTCAGTAATGAGAACATTAGCCAGGATATCTTCTGCAGAGGGCACCTTAGCCATTCCACGAGAGTGAGGAGATGACAGTCCCTGTGTGATTAATAAAGATCACAGGACACTTTAGAAATTTTACTTCTTGGGTGAAGAAGAGAGTCAGAGAGAAACACACTTAGAAGAGCTAAGTGCTTCCAGTGCCACCAGATGCTCTATGCAAAAACATTCGTGAAACACACAACAGTTTCTGAGTTGGAGGGCACCTGGAGAATCATTTGATTCCACACCTCACAAGGAATGGAATGACTTGTCCAAGGTCACCCAGATGATGGCAATGGGACACCTCTTGGGGCTCTAGATAAAAATGACAGAGATGTTGAAAACAAATAATAAAAGGATGGCAGATCAATACAGAAAGACCCCATGTACCTTCTGATACTTCCATATTGCCTTTTGTCTCTACTGGGAACAAGGAAATTGCATTCACTCCACCAGCTGCCTAGCCCAGCACAATGACTGCAAGCCTTTAGGAAGTGCCCAGTACGAGTGGAAGGTTTAGAGAAATGAGGCCCAAGTCTGGCTGCCTGGGTCCAACCACAATGCCAGCTCCATCATAACCAGATGTGTGATTTGGGGCAAGTACTGAACATGAGTACCTCAGTTTCCCCATGCATAAAATCAAGATAGTAGTAGAACTTGCATTGTCATAAGGCTAAGAGTTAGGCTACTCTATAGAACACAAAGAACAGAGTCTGTACACGCCAGCTCAGCCACTGCCACTCAGCTGCAATGGCAGAAGCACGTGCAGGAATAACATGAAGGAAATTCAAGGCAACTAATACAAAGGGTTGGAACTTTCCTTGAGATGTGTGCAGAGGAAATGATAGTAAAAAGAGCAAATTCCAAGTGGAGGGCAGAGGCGACGCTGGTACAGTGATCTGTGGGTCACTAATGTGTAGACGATAGCATCATAATGTCCCTCCCTCCCTCTGGTATTCTCCCAGTAGAGTCACCTGGGAATATTCAGGTGGGAATCTGCGTGCCCACTCACTACTGTGCACACCCACTGAGCAGCCACATGGCAGATAACCCACGCAGAGCGACCCTGACCTTTGTGCGTGCAAGTGGGCTGATCCCCACCCTGCACCCCTAGACCCTGAACACGAAGGGGCTCCCAGCATCTGTTCCTCTGATTGGCCCCCACAGCGCTGTGGGCACTGCCTCGTTGCTGCTTGCTCCATTTCGTCTCTGTGTTTCCTGTTCTGCTGTGGTGTTTCCATAGTGCAGGGCCACCTCTACAGATTGTGCCAGAGTGACACCCACCAAACAGAAGAGCCACCCTGACAGGGTGCTACTGCACGGCCGTCAAATGCCTTGGATGTTTCTTTCTCTTCTTCCCTGCAGAAGTTGCCCAGGTTGGCCCTGAACTTCGGAGCTCAAGTCTGTCAAGCATGAGGCCTCCAGCACACAGCACCACACTCTTCTGTTTAACTCTCCAAGAGAAAATCCGCCCCACTACCACTGCCACCCTCACCCCGTACACCAGCTTCTTAGGCATGTGTGCACACACACACACAGATACAAACACACATACACAAGTTTCAAGAACCAAGTCCTCTGCCACTACCTCAACAGATGACAAGGAACACAAGACTCAGTGGGTGAAGAAGGGGGCGCATGAACACATCCACACAAACCTGAATGAAGTCAAGGACAGAAGTCGTGTGGAAAAGGCCAGGGACCAGGAGGAATGCTACCAGCCATCTGAGTCACCTGGATGTAATATGTACATCTGAACTCATGTGAAGGAGAGGGACATGGTGAGGGGACATCTCACAAGATAATTTAAGGCAGGTACATGTTTACATTTTCATTTCTATCTCACTTTCAATTCTAAAGGACCCTGGTGGGAGACAGAGGGCAACAAAGAAATGTATCTTGAACTCAGGAAGGAAGCCTCAAAGCCTGTCTATGGCAGAGAAGGAGTATTTCTCACATCTGGTTTTCAAAGCGCTATGTAGCACTCACACAGAATTCATCTCCAGGTAGAAGATGGGCAAGCAGGGGTGATGTGACTGTCCTCCCATATAAGATTAGGATGGTTGATATATCCGAATTTGTCCAGCCCTCCTTCTCTAACCCAGTGTGCCACTTCGTGTTAACTGACCTTATCTTGCCAGAGTAGGAGCATCAGCATCAGGAGTGAACTCTGCGGATTTAGCTAGCATTCAAATATATATATTGCATAATAATAGCTTTACACTATTTTATAAACATGAAATATTCATGGAGGACACCAAGGAATCACAGGGTCATATGACACACTGAATATTTTTAAAACTTTTATCTTCCTGACATTTAAAATAAAACTTCACTTTCTTTTATATGGCAGAAGTGACTTAATGTCCACTTCTACACAAATGCATACTTAGCTATTCCAACTTTTGAAAGCATATTTTACTATGTTTTAAGTGGATTTCAAAAGAACAAGTGTGAATGTGAGTGGTTACACGACACCATCAGACATACACATGTGCCAGTTTGTGCTCTATGAACAGGAGGGCTGAGGTAGCAAGACAGAAGGGGCCAGGGAGAAAGAAATGGAAGAGACGGAAAGAGGGCAAGGCCAGAGGATCAACTATTCAAAACTGAAGAGGTGGAATTAAATCCATCCCTTTAGCAGAAGCCATGTGGGGCCTGGGAGGAGAAACAAGAAGCCAATTTGCCCTTCCTATGAGCCAACCAGCACATGGGCTGGGAGACAAGAATACTCTACCTGCCAAGCAAACAGCTGATTCAGAGGAACACAGGCTGAGTTGATAGCAACTGAGGTACAAAAACAATGTACTTCTTGTATTGTTTGATTGACTTTGCAGGCCTAAAACTGCTAGTCTGAGCCCCTATTGAGAAGATAATAATATGCAATATAGCAACTATGGAGGATTTATTTCTGTCTTGTTTTTGAAATTCAATATTGTTCTCACTGTTTTGTTTTGTTCCATTTTATTGCTTTGTTTTACTCAACATTCTGTTTTGATTGGTTTTATTCTGTTCTATTTTGTTTGGTTTTATTCTCTTTAAAATAAAATTTAAAAAAAACCCAGCCCCCTTCCATCTAACAATGAGAGGACCAATCTCACATGCAGCACAGTCTATGAGCGGGAGATTATTTATTGTTTGAGAAAATGGTCCAAGCCAAGCATGGAGCTGCATGCCTACAATCCCAGTACTTGGGAGTCTGAGGCAGGAGAATCACCGTGAATTTGAGGCCAGCCTGGGCTACACAGTGAGTTCGAGGCCAGCATGGAATAACATAATGAGATGCTGTCTCAACAAACAAAAACAAAACAAAACAAAACAAAGAAAGAAAATGGTCTAGACAATGATAAATACAAAAAGAATAAGTTTCAATTCCATCATGTAGAGAACTTGACTATGTTATGAAAGACTTTTAACTATAAGAGATCTCAGTAGACCAATTGTGTTGATCTCTTATCTAAGAGATGAGTAAACAAGCCGGGTGCAGTGGCACACATGTATAACCCAGCTCTTCTGGAAGTTGAAGCAGAAGACTGCTTGTGTCGTCAGGAGTTCAAGACTAACCTGAGCAACAAAATGAGAGAGAAAATGAAGCAGGGAGAGCACAGAGAGATGAGAATGAACAAAATGACTTTCACCAAGGTCTTACTAAATGCAAGCTGCTACTCTTCAAAGCATACATTAACTCACTCCTCCCTCAAGTGCTCTGCAATAGGAAATATTCATATTTTACCAATAGTAAGTAATGTGCCCAGATCTCAGCATCTTCACGTCCAGAAAATGGCAAAGCTGGGGTTCAAATATGGCTGTAGGTCCCCAGACCCAGCACTGTTAAGCATTTAATTAACTGAGGGGGTGGATGGATGAATGAATGATGAATGAACAAATGCAAAAGCCATAGTGCCAATTTCTAACCTGTGGCCTTCTGGGCCACTAGCAGGGCTTGTCAGCAGCACAAAGGACAAGTTTCATATGAACAAAACACTGGCTCAACAAACCATGCCTCTCACACCGCCCTCGGCACCACACTCGGCTCTACGCGTGTGCAAAGTCAGAAGCAAAGCCGGGAGCTGCTTTGTCTGGCCAGGAACACAAGACCAGTGCTGTGGGGATGTGGTGACAGGGTAGAGATGTGTAAGGGACAGCAGAGCTTCCTGTGGGCCCCCTGGTGCTTCCTGCTGGAGGACAGCCATCTGCCCCGTGCCCTGGCAGCATTCCAACCTGGGCACAGACTTGACACGAAGTCTGAAGTTTCAGTTAGTGGCAGCGTCTCCACTTCCTTTTCTAAGCTGTTGGGTAAGTCCCGAGGCCTCTAGATCTGAGGACCACAGTGTCTGGAATGGCTTGGTCACCACGATTCCAAGCTGCACCACGGCACCACAATCTGACAAACTGAACAGGATGTGTATATTTGATGCTGGATTCTCTCCCTTCCCCTCTGCTTCTCACCCCTCTTCCCTCCTTATTTCCCAGGTCCTCACTTCAGACTGCGGGACAGCAGAGGTTTGGGTCTGTTCAGTCTAAACTCATGTACCTAAGGCTCTGTGCAACTCTTATATTCCACACGAACCTTTTTCTCTCCCAGTTTCAATTTACTTTTCTCCCTTTGAGGAAGGTGCTATTTCAAAAGCCCTGATTTTTATTTCATAGGAATGCTGAGGGAGAGGGCCCAGGAAAGCAATGCTGCAGCATTTTCAAATCAGTCATCTGGGGGATTTGTGACCTTACAAAAATTTCTGGTGGTTTCTGACATCCAACTTCCTCCCTGACTCACACACTCTTTCTCCCTCTCCTTCCTTCTCCCTCTTCCTCTCTTTCCCTGGTTCTCTCTCTCTCTCTCTCTCTCTCTCCCTTCTTCCCTCCCCCTACTTTCTGCTGCGTATTTTCAGACAAATTATCTGAGCTAGTAAAATGACAAAAGTAAAAACAACCAACAGGCACTATAAAATGTTTGTTTTAAAATTGCAGCACTGGACCCGGAACAGCTTACGTAACTATGCACAGTGTATTTTAATCCTATCAAATATGCCCACCTAGATTCAGCTCTTGGGAAAAGTCTAACAAAGACAACTCTCTCAATCAGTTTAAAATAGTCTATTGTGACAGAAAGTACCTTGAACATTGGTGCAGACTCATACATAGAACCAATTTCCCCTCTAGAGAGTCAGTGCATATAAATTCATTAGGGTGGTTAACTTCTCCATGTAAATAGAACTCATATCACTGTTAATGCCGGAAAAATAAGCAGCCTCTTTAATGAGAGACTGTAAAACCTAAAGCAAAGAGAGTTGAGTTCTAATTGTGTTCCTTGTATAAAGGGAGTATAATAATACATGTTCTTTTTTCATGGAGATGTTTTAGGAACAAATAAGCGATGGTTAAAAATACTTTTAGTTCTCCTGGGTAAGGCACTACCTAAACCCAAGAGAATTCTAAAAAAAAGAAGAAGAAATAGATTGGTGTGTTCTCAGCATTTTCAATGAGGGCTACGGGCCCAAAATGTTTTAAAAGCAAAAAAATTGGTAACAGCGGCGATATTGTCAAAATACATTTCCCTCCAGTTAAGCAAAGGACAGAGGCAAGGCTGAAAGGGTTAGTGGGAAAGAACTGTCATCAAAGCATTGTTAATATGAGCTGAATTATACTACAATGGCGGTGCCTGAACATGGAGAATGAAAATCGTTCTGCATTTATTGCAGACTGACAATATGACAATCGTTCATTGAGAGCGGATGACAGCTGTAGCATTAGAGCTCCGCGCGACGCGAGATGAATGAGTGCCACAAGTTCCTTCAGAACGGGCCCCTATTGCACAAGAGTCCGGCTCGTCCCCAAATAAATACACGCCAGCTTTTCACTATCTCAGCAAATTTAGCATCTCTTTACAAACCGAGGGGCTACCAGTGGCCTCAAAGTGCCAGTGTCATGTCCCTGCTTAGTGGATTTGCTGCAGCTGTGAAATGTCAAGCCAAAATGCCACGGAAGATCTACACAGCGCCTCGGCAGAGGAAAGGGCAGGGGACGGTAACCACAGTGCCAGCCGCGTGCTGCCTGACGTCAACCGGCTCCCTGGAAGCACCGAGCCGCCTCGGCTTTCTGTCTCCGCACCAGGCTCGCTCCCCACAGCACAGACATTTATATATCTGTATCGCAACAAAATCCAGTCTTGCCATCACCCATCCCACTCCCCCAGAAAAGCATGGGAAATAACACGAAAACCACTCAAAGTATTATTCCCACGAGACAGACACAGATGAATCCTGTTCACATTCCCGCATTGGTATTTTCATTTCCACTTTAATGCTTTTTTTTTTTTTTTTTTTTTTGGTACTGGGGATTGAACTCAAGGCCTTGTGAATAAACACTAGGCAAGCACACTGCCCCTGAGCTATATCCCTAGTACTTTAGCGCATTTTTAAAATTCTTAAGTTAAAATTGTATTTTGGGGGGGGTTTGTTGTTGTTTGGGGGTTTTTTGTTTGTTTTTGTTTTTTGAGGCAAGGTCTCACTGTGTAGTTCAGGCTGGCCTTGAACTCACTATGTAGCCCAGCCTGGCCTTGAACTCAGGGCAATCCTCCTGCCTCAGGCTTCTGAGTGCTGGGATTTAAACCTGTGCCACTGGGCCTGGCTTAAAATGTATTTGCAACTGATACATAAAACAGAAAAACTGTGTATACTAAGGAGGTGCCCTGTGAAGTTCTGATGTATTTATACATTGTGTATTCAGGTTGAACACATCTATCTCCCCTAATATTTATCACTTCTTTACAGGGAAAACATGCAAAATCCTTTCTTCTAGTTTCATGAAAAATGCAGTGTGCGGGTGCTAGCTGCAGTTACCCAGCTGTGCAGTACTGTGCTAGAACTACTTGCTCCAATTAAGTGCAACTTAGTACCCAACGATCAATCTTTCCCCGACCCTTATTCCCCTACTCGTGAGCTCTGGTAACCACCATTCCGCTCTTCCTCTCAATGCTTTTTAAAGAAAGAACCCGTGGTATATTCTGGTCTAGTGCCTGCTTTGTTCCAGCATAGCAGTCAATACAGTGCAAACATTTTTCAATCTCATTAAGTATTCTAAAATAGAATTTAACGGCTACACGCATTCCATGTTCTCTACATAACTTACACAGTCCCCTATTGTTGGACGTGTAGGTGGCTTCCAGTTTTTCATTAAGAAAAAGAATGCGGCTCTTGTATAACACTGGCTCCCTCCCTAATTTCTTAGAATAGATTTCATGAAACCCGCACTGACTTTCTGTGATCCTGAATGACGAATCAAAGTGAACCTGAGGCAGTCTTTGGGGTGGGTACCTAGAACAGAATTCAACCCTGAAAAAGAGTCTCCCAAGTATTGGTAGGAGCAGCTGATGAGGAATATTGATAGACAAGTTCTCCATCTCGCACTGAGAAGAGGCAAAACCACTTACTCCTGCATTGCTGCAGGCAAGTCTTCTAGATTTTTCACCAGCACCATCTATCTTGGGAGTGTAGTTAGGGGAGGAATAACGCAGGGAAAGGGAAAGGGACTCTGTGAATAATTACCATGTTTCCAAACTCTCTATGAAATATAAATTCCCCTGAAACTTTGAGTGTATAACAGAATGTGGGAGTTACTGATACTGTTATCTAAATGCTCCCAGCTATGGTCCAGGCACGTGGCAGGTAGAGGTGTGTTTCTTGGCCTCTGTGTGGTTAGATGGGGTCCGGTGACTGGCTCTGATGATTTGATCGTGAGCAGAATGCCAGGGCCCACGTCTAGGCTAGAATAGCAGACTGCTGAGGGCACTCTGGAGCGCCCCTCTCTTTCAGCACCAGCACGAGTAGGAGCTGGTGCTTGGTGCTGTCTGATTCTTATAATCACAATAAGCAGAGTTCTTTCCCTCGCCAACCCACAATAAACATAAGCAAGAAGTAATCTTTTCTTGCTTTGAACCACACAGATTTGGGAGCAATTGGCCACCCCAGCATCTTCTGACTGACAAATCCAATAAAATTTAACTGAACTAGGGCCAGGGATTTAGCTCAGTGGCTTAAGCACCTGCCTGGCAAGTGTGAGGTTGTGAGTTTGACACCCGATACAAAAAAAAAAAAAATATTAACTGAACTTCTTTGAAATCTCATAATCTAATTGAAAAATATTCATAGAAAATACCATTCATCTCTACACATATAGTTTGAAAATCTAGCCAATGACAGACATAATCGTTCAGGTGTTTTGGGTTTTATTATATGACAATTCACTAGGTATTTCTCCAGTGTCCAGTAGGTACAAAGCAGTTACTGTAGTAAGTGCTGTGGGACATGTTATGGTTCGAATGTGGTCTGTTCTCTCAGGACTCACGTTCAGGAAGCTTGATCTCCAATACGGCAGCATTAAGAGGCAGTTGAACGTATAAGTAGTAAGTGGGTGAGTCATGGGAGTGCTGCCTTTAGAAGAAGGGATTGATATAGTTCTTGATTAGTTCTAGAAAGAGTGAGTTGTTATAAAAGAGCAAAGCTGACACTTGGCACTCTTTGGCTTCCTGTCTTGCCATGTGACCCCTTCTGCAATCTATTCCTACCATGTAACATCGCCCACCATGAGACCATCACCAGACTGAGCAAAGCTAGAGCTATGATTTTGGGCCTCCAGAACTAGGAGCTACATAAATCTCTTTTTCATTAGCAAATCACTCAGCCTTGAGTATTTTGCTATAGCAATAGAAAACAGACTAATACAGGAAATATGAAGAAGAAAAGGTTATAACTGTGGCCCTGAATAACTTAGAGAGGATATAGTTTCTAATTTTCTACAAAGAAGAAGTTTAGGGTTAGCAACAGGTTGCAGAGGCCACCTGGGAGAGTGTCATGAAGCTGTGTTTGCATAGTAAACATGGACTAGTGTAACTGTAGAGGAGGGCTTTGCAGAGATGTTTAAGGGAAATATAAGAGAGGGCGGGAGACCTCCTTGGTTTGCTTCAGTACTGCCATGGATACTGCAAGTTGAATTCAAAGCAGAAGATCCAGAGTCTCAAAAGGGAAGAGGTAGCAGATGGCTATGGTGCTTGAAAGGACTGGAAGATGAAGTCTGAATAGGAGACTGAGAGATGCCTCCTGGAGGGAACTGTATTTAAGAACACTCTTGAGGCCAATATTTCCACCAGGGAGACTCTAAAGAAGTGGTTTGGAAAAAAGGCACAGCTTAAGGAAATGCAAAGAGAGAACAAAGGAGAGGAGACACACGGGGTCTCGGGCAATGAGGCAGAGGCATCATCACAAGTATGGACAAAGGACATTAGACAAGTGTGAATTCTGGGGGGAAAGTGCTGGGAGATTTGGCTTGGCCGGCTGAGTTAGGAAAAGGGCTGTAAGGAGCCAGGACTTGAAGGAGCAGAACTAGAAACAAGGAAGAAGGAAAGAAGCAGAAGAGCTGGTCCTGGCAGGTTTGCTTGGCTTCTGAATAATGAAGTTGGTAAAACCACGAGACCTGCAAACCACCCCGAGCCAGGGCCTGGCTTACACTGGTCCATCAGCTCTGGCTCTCAGCACAGGACCACACAGACAGAGTGGGGATGGATGACAGCTCCTCACACCAACTAATGGGCCAACTAAAGGACAGCTCAGTTGTATGAGACTTGCAGGTCATGTGTGTGTGTGTGTGTGTGTGTGTGTGTGAAATTCTTTGATGTACTTTCATAACTATTTTGTCATTAATGGGCACAGCAAAAATGAGGGTGTTTTTCAGATCTCAGCCCTTAGCTACCTGAGGGAGATAAAAAGTGAAGTCTGACAATTATCTACAAATTTTATCTTTAAATATTAAAAGTGAGAGCTAGCAGCACTATCCTTTTATGATAGGAAGGAAAAGATAAACTCTTAAGACAAAAAGGAAAACATCCTAGTTACTCAACTGCTGGTTAAGTTCTCCAGCCACGAATCCTTCATGCTTGACAGGGTCCCATATACTTTTCTATGGCAGCAGTTTCACTTGGGTTCAAAGAAAAAGACAAAATTTGGTCTGAAGACTGGGAAGAGCAGGTAGACTAGTACAATAATGACCACTGTTCCGTGTGACCCTGAGAAGTGGCATGGATTTCTGGCCTAGGACTAGAATAGTATTTCAAATATGAAAGGTAAACTTCTGGAGGCAAACTGTCCACTGAAGCACAAACATCATCCCTCTGATATCCCATCCACATGGGAGCAAATCCAAGAAGAGGTTATGAGAAAGCTCAACACTTCGGATTCAGAAATAAACACAGGTTAGTTTTTCAAAAGAGCCTCAAGCAACCAAATAATATCCCCATTTCCCAAGGATCAGGAGAAAGTGATTGGGAACCTACTGGTCCCACGACCCAAGAAAGTGCCCTTGTAGCTGGGTTTCATGACAGTGAAAGTCCTGGGGGCCTTCACCACTTTGATCATCAAAGATGGCAAACATACCCCATGGAATCTGTTTTGCTCTAAGGTCAGAAGCTACAGAGCCATAATTACCCAGGTAACTCGGGTCTGATGTTGCCCAAAATATCCAGGTAATTACAGAAGAAAGGTCATTTCCTTTGTATAATCTCAACTACACCACTGGCTGTCTACACTGGCAGTGATCCAGTTCAAAACAGCCTTTCATTTCACTTTGTACTTGCACAGACCTTGCCAAAGACTATGAATTCTTAATGGGGGATGTTAAAAAATTACCTTTCTAAATATGCCCCACTCCTTAAAATGATCTAATGACGTGTTCACAAGCTGATGTATAAAATTCCCTTTGGTAATTTTTACATTCAAAGGAAACTCACTCTGGAATGGGAGAAGAATATCAGGAGACAGAAAGGAAGCCAGAGAGGTGAAGAGGGAGAATGAACAGGGGTGCCAAGATCTGCAAAACTGCAGGGATTAAAAGACTCCTCGCAGTATGGAGAAAGAGAAAAGCAAAGCAGATATGCAGGTCAACAGATGTCTTATTCAGAGTTTGAGCTTTGACAACACAGGCAGTTTGGGGGCAGAAAGGGGCGCATCTGCTGGCCTGTGATTGCACGGGGAAGCGACCATTCCTTTTCTTCACAAAGAAAAAAAAATGGCATTTATCTCAAGTACAGCAAAGCGTATTAGGATTCACCTCCCCCATTCTTTCTTTCCTCTTCCTCCTACCATCTCCCTCGCCGCCTCCCCTTCCTGTTGGAAAAGAAAAGGTGGGAGGGGGAGGAGGACCCACCGGTCACAGACAACACTGTGGGATTCTCTTTCTTTGGCTTTTACCAGCCTGTGGGGGTCAGGATGCTATTGGTTCAGCTTTATGTGCGATATGGTGCCTCTCACTTAGCAACAGCGAGCAGGAGAGGCAGGAAGCACCGCCACCTGGCCCAGCTCATCTGCAATGGTTTAAACGAGCCACTCACAGGGAGACAGGAGGGAGAGAGAGAGAGAGAGAGTGGTCTAGGCTTTACATATTGTACTATGAGGAACGAGGCTTAATCAGGCTGCTACCAACCAAGGGGCAGGCTACGGGGAAAAGCAAAAACTGGGCTTGAGTTCTTTTTAAGGAGTACTGATGTATACATCCTATATTGCTTTCATGTGTTTTTCTTAAAGGAAAATCTATTGTGCTGTATGGGTGGTAGGTGGAGAGACAAACGGTTATCTGGGCAAAAATAAGAGATGAGATGAATCTAAAAGTCTATAGTGACTCCTTGGTTTTATTTTGTCTCCACACCAGGGTGTTACTAGAAAAGAAAAGGCAAAATTGAGTGTACTTGAAAAAGCAATTGACTGTGTAATCATGGGATTTTTTTTTAATTAGTCCACACAGTAGCTATTTCTAAATCCTAAATTTCATCTTAGTGGTTGAAAATTGGCTTTCTGGAGAGTAAAGTGGCAAAAGAAAAGTACCTCTCTGCTAGAAAGAGAATTTTCCCCCCTTTTTCTTTCTTTGTAGTGCAAGGGAAATTTCTGAGAAGGAGCTCACACCACCTGACTCACACCACCTGACTGTAAAAAAAGCTCACACCACCTGACTGTAAAAGGGCTCAGCACCAGTTCTAACAAGGAAGTGCAATCAACTAGTCTGTACTCTTTCCCTTCTAGATCTACCTACCAAATGTGAAGGATTACCTCACCTCTGCACCCCCCCACCTCCTGTTCAAGTCGGCCAGAGACACTATGTATAGATGGGAAACTGTCAGTCTTCCCTTGTTGGAGAAAAATGGGCATCAACTTGGGTCTTCTGCTGGAGTAAAATGGTGCCCCAGAGATAAAGACCAACATCTTGGAGATGACACAGATGGGCCTCTCTCCTCATTCTAGACCAGGTCCAGTTAACCCCTTAGGTGCCGAGCTGTAGGACCACTGATGACAGTGACACCTACTGCTCAGGGGCAGATGTACACCCTCGTGGCTCCTAAGAGGAGGTTCTAAACAGCAACTATTCACCTCACTCTTGTGAGCTCCACTGATGTGGACTCCACGACTGCCTTTCTCGCTGCTGTTAGGCTAACACTGAAGTGAAGACGTCTGCAGCCTCCTAAATTTCCAGCTGGCCCCAGACACAGGCCTGTAACTCAGGCCACCCCTGGGAGGATGTAACACAAACCCATCTGCAGAGTGATTTGCTCTAGCAATGATTCTATACAAGAGGGATGGAAAACAGGTTCACAGTGCCCGAGCCTCCTTCAGAACCACTGCTAAGGTGAAATCACGTTGTTGATCCTATCTGCTGCTTGAATCAAATATTCTAGGAAAAAGAAATGAAAGTCTCACCCAGGAATCACTGAATTTTAGACTACTGAGAAAACCATGATAGTGAAGCTAGCACTAGTAATAAGAGGATTTAGAAAGTCCACTTTCACAGATTATAGAATAGCATTTTTGATTTCTTTTATTCTATGCATTTAGTCAGCTACTATAAATTCCCTACCATTGAGGAAAAAAAAAACTCATTAGGAAAGTTAGAGTTACAATTTTCTGAAACCACAACAAAAATGCATGCATGCTGATGATAGTAACATTTATAAATCTATGATTGTTTTTCCCAGAAAGGACAGGAACCAATATCACTAATAGAACCCACTACTTCTCCCAAAATAGGCACGAAGTTTAAAAACCATGTTAAAGGTGCCAAGAACAGGAAGTCTTGAAGATTATGAAATTAATGGGTCAGGAGGTACAGCCTGTTTCATTTTTGGCAAAGAATATCTAATGAGTTCTCAACCTTAATGGGTAGCTGTTGAACAGAACATTAGAGGTGCACAAAATTCAAACACCCCTCATCCTTCTGGGTGCTCAAAGTACTCTGGAGGCATTTTGCTTTTATTCTAAAACATTCTACCTGTAATAATTAGATGTTAAATCATGATATTCTAATTTCTAAAATGGGAGGCTTTAGAGTTCACTCCAGGTCACAGAGCAAATGAGAAGAGCTGATGAAGGACCAGGCTGCTCACTGCAGCCCATCCTGTGCCCCTGGGCCACCGATACCAGAAGATTTGTTCTTAGTCACAGCAAGGTCCAGCTCAGCCCTCTCACTGTGCGTTAATCTGAGCCACCGAGCCACTGTCTCAGAGCTGTGATGGTCTTATTAACATTCCTCTTTAAGTTTCTCATCAGTTGCTTTCATGAAATGAATTAAGGAAAAATAATTAGTAGGTAGGAGGCTTCAGTAAAACCTATGAGCCAGCTGAGGTTCAGATGTAAGTTAAGTGAAAGACTATACTTGCCACCTGTCCCTGTCTGAACTCTACTGCACCTCAACATTCATGGCAGCATGACATGAAAGGGGACTAGGACACCCAGCAGTGCTAGCTCTCCACAGAGTTGCAGATCCACCAGGTGGAGCTGCGCTGGGGCAGCCAGCAACGTGGTCTAATTAATAACACAACGGTGAAACTTTATTCTTTTTCCACAGAATTTCACATGGGAGAACAGGCCCACATACAAGCCAGTGTGGGGTACACAGAGTCACTGACTGAGATGCTTGTCATCTGGTCTACATGTGGAATCTGTCTGGTGGAGCGACAGCTGTAGAAATGACATTGTCAAACATCCCTCCCTCTAAAGCCCCGTGTATTTCTAGTGATGACAAACTCCTTCAAAGTGTCCCTATGTCTACAGTTGTTTTCGCCTAATAGAGAAGGTAAATTAATGGTGATAAATATATCCCCATGATTCATCTTTTTTCTAGACTCTTTTAACACATAACCCCAATATGCAGCACTGACCTAATGGACAACACGTATGAGTCCTATCTAGCTAAAAACAGCCTGTGGAACTCCTTCATTTCAAAATGTGAAAGCCAAATAAACCAACCACCAAAGAAGTCAACAGATGGTGAGGAGTTACATGTCCTTCAGATGGGAATAGGGACCACAGCCAACCGTAACTGGTGACCCAGTGTTGCAGAGATGGCTTGCAATCCTGAAACCTGTCTCCTTACAGTCCCCAACACTGTTCACATCTTGCATGGTACCAACATTCTCCCTACCTGGAGGAACGGAGGGGGAGCACCTGGGGCAGCTCCCTACCTCACCTCCTTGAGCAACTCGGCCTGCCCCTTGGACTACTCTTCCTAGATGTGTCGCATTCAGCTGGTTCCCCAGCTCCTCTTTAATGAGATATTTCAGTTCTGGAGTGCACCATCTAACACCCATATCATAGCAGGGCCTGATTCCTCAATCCTTTTTCCCCACTGGGGCCACCTGACTTGGAGACACTCTTGAGTCTCATAACCAACAGTACCTCTCACTCAATTGTTTCAGACCTAAAGTACCTTGCTACCATATGGTTCACGTAACATCACTTTTATAAATAAAACACAACACTACAAACACGTGTGTGTGTGTGTGTGTATGTGTGTGCATGCACACCTGCATATGCATGCTTTATACAAAGTTTATACAAAACTTTTTTTGAAGGAACATACCTGGGGCCAGCAAATTCTTTTTGTAAAGGGCATTTCGTAAATAGTTTAGGCTTTGAGGGCCAAAGAGAGAATGTGATGTTTTCATGCAGATGGTTACAAAAGAGAGAAAATAAATTTTCACCAATTTTTGTGGACAAAATTTGAAACTTCATTGGTAGACACTAAAATCTGAATTTCACACAATTTTGATGTGCCAGGAAATATTATTGTTTTGAATTTTTCAACCTTTAACTATATAAAGATTCTAGCATATGGGCCATACAAAAACAGGTGGTAGACCAGGGTCCTGACTCATGGTTCATAATTTGGTGACTCTTAGACCATATATCAAGTGGCTAAAATTGTAACTAGGCCTAGGAAATAGGGAGAGAAACAAAAACATGAGAGCAACTTATTCTTTACTTTCTAATTAAGACATTTCCGTATTATCTGCATTCTTATTCCAGACATATATTACTTTTATGAATTGAAAACAACGATTTGATTGACTGAAATAGACTTCCGAGCTTTCTAGTTCCTCCACAGTCTTCCTATCTTGATGTTGTTACATCCTCTGTTTAATGCGGATAGTATCCCCTTCATTATCTGCCTAAAATCTCTTACACCTTTCCTGTTTGCACACATTTGCTGCCCAGCAAAATCATACTCATATTTTAAGTAAATGAAATTTCCTATTTCCTAACTGTCATCCTCAAGAATTTCACAGTTTGGGGAAAACTTCAGTCACCTGACCATCACTTGCTAACTAATTTAGTGTGTTTAATCATGTTCCTTAATTGGTCTGTGAGTTTCCCAGGCAGGGACCCCCTCAACCTTCTACTCCCCCTTGGGTCACAGCGATGAATTTCTACTTAGGTGTTCAGTAAACACTACACCACTATTTATTTGGCCATTCTAGACTAAAATACAAATGTAGAATTTTTTAAGCTATAGACTATTTAGTAAATATCTCAAGATCAGCAAATGGAAGCTAGAATCTTAATGTGTGCAAATATTATTTTCTAACTTTTGCAACTGTCCAACAATGAAATACACTGCCTCTTGAAATAACACACTTCCTGACACTAAAAAGTATTCAAAACACAAGTGTACGGCCATCTGTCAGGGATTCTGTAGAAGGAATTCCTGTATTATTTAGGTCAGGCCACATGCCCTTGAAAGTCCCTTCTCACTCAAAAAATTTGTTACTCTGATTGACTCTATTCCCCTACTCCAAATTTCTCATTTATTTTTAAAAATTAAGTCATTTAAACTAACAGGGGTTACAAATTTACAATATAGATCATCAAAAACCTGGGTTTCTTTGCCATTTTACAGTTCTGTGAGTGTAAGACGAAATTAATTGCTTTAAGCAGAATTAGGGTATTTCATAAACTACCAGCACTAACCTGAAGAAAAGTTCCCAAACCAGTAGAAAAAAAATTTTTGTCTCTTATTTAGACAGTTCACTGGTGATGGTCTGCTTACATTTTTTCCCCTTATTTGTTTATTTTTAAAGAAGTGTTAGGGTCTTTCACTAATCAGCCGTCTGGATGACAATATGTAAATCATAACTACACCTATATTTTTCTTACCTTGAGTCTAGTTTTCTGAATTCTTTAGAATTTTGAAGATACCACACTCTCCAAAAGAGGCTAGAAACTCAGGTCTAATCACCTCTTCAGAAGTAAAAAATATCACTCCTTGGGGACTCAGCTATGTGTAAACATTGCTGTAAAATGCCAAAGGCCCCAAATGACACATTACTACTTGCTGCTGGGCACCTACCATGGGCCCAGGGGTGTTCTAAGCACCTTGAACAAACAGCAAAATACTCAGATGCTCGCTTAAGAAGCCACACTGGTTACCTAGCAAAGGATCAATGTGTTGTTTAAAAAAAAAAAAAAGGTGGGTGGTGGTGGTGGAGGGAATCTATTGGCTGGCTTGCAGTGTCTATGGAAGACCAAGCATTTTATTTAACAGTCTAAAAATGGAGAACTGGTGACAGGAGATACCACAGACAGAGAAAAAATACACACACACACACAAACACACGCAAGAGAAGGTAGAGAGAGGAGTGAGATTCAGCAGCAGCAAGAGGGGCATATGGCATCAGAAGGCAGGGCAGGGAACAGAGACACTGCCAGAGAAGAAAAAGAGACCAAGACACTTCTGAAGGGGATACTGAGAGTTAGGGTTCATGCCTGGCCCCTGGTATGCCTTGGCTCTTGCCACCTAATGCCTTTTCTTCAGTAAATTAACCAGTGTTCATAACCTGTCTAGGTTTCAGGTCCCCAAGTGCTTCCTAAGAGAATCCAGACCTACGTTCTGCAAAGCACTTATTTCAAGGCCTGGCGTATGCTGCCCTCAGCCATTCTAGGCTTTCTTCTCATAGTCTTCTTGAGTCACCAAGGAAAGATTCTTGTGACCCTCAGTCTTCTGATCCTAACACAAGTCAGGAACGAGAGATTATAAATATTGAGTTCTCACCGTGCGCAGGCACAGTGTAGAACTTTAAGTGGATTCATTACAGTAGCCCATTGCATAGAATCTATTTTGGGAGTATAGAAACTGAGGATTAGAAAAGTTACGTAGCTTCCCCAGGTCCTAAGGCTAATAAGTAACAAAGTGAGGATTTAAACCCAAGCCGTGAAACTCCAAAGCCAACATTCTTAGCCACAGACTTACACTATAGTATAAGACCATGCCACTTTGCCTTCTTACCCTCAGAAGTTTTCTCATCTTTTATATGCACAGGAAACACATTTTGAAACTCAGGAAATGATATGGTAAAACTTTCCTGTATTTCTTAATAGAAATTTGATTAACTAATAAGTTCCTCTTATAAAAAATGAAATTTAAAAAAGAATCCCTCCATGAATGGAAGCCATGTTCTAGGGATCCAAAATGAAAATTCCCCAAAAGACTGACAGGGACCCCAGAGACTCTCTGCCAGAATCTTTCCCCTACCCCACACCCCGGTCCCCCAAAGCTGTAAAAATGGGACAAAACCCCATGAATTTCTTGGCATTACAACAGAAGAAATTGAAGAATAAATAGCCTTTGCTTAGCAAGACTGTTGCAGGCTGCTGGCTAAGATTGTACTTCACCAGCTCCACAAGAAATGCAGTATTCTGCATAGTTACACTGTCCAGAAAACTGAAGTCTAGTGGGTTAAATAAGGACTCTTTAAAGGACACCTTTCTATAATGTTACAGAGTTACGCTTGTAGTCCTCAACAGAAAATACTCTCCATGGTTTGCCACGGGGTGATCCTTATGAATACTGGTGCAACTCAACACTCTTTGGGTATGCGGGAGAGGAAGGTATTAAAACCAGGAGAGCTCTTTAACTGAACCCTAAACCCAAACTGCCATATCCTCCAGGTCTCTAAGTCTGCTTTTCAAAATGTCTTTCTTTCCTGTTCCCTGCCATCTTCTCTTGTCCTTGCTGTCACCCTGGTCAGCTGCCAGCGCTGCCAAGGTGCCTCTATGCCTTGCTGATGCCAAGTGTACGGGGTCTGAGCCACATACACACCCCTCTCTGGGTTTTTTCACTTAGTTATTTTTTTTAACTCACATTCAGGTTCCAGATGGTTGAGGTTGATGGAAGTCTAACCTCTCATTAAATGTCAAATTACTCTAATTTTCTCTTTTTTTTTTTTTTTTTTTTTTTTTTAAATGCCTTTCTTTAAAACCAGGATGTGGATTTCTGGAAATGTTTTCTTTTACTCATCTGAGAAATTAAGTACCATCCTTTTTAAAAACTAAATATGAACACGTAATTGGCCCAGAAGAAAAATAGTAGAATCTTTTAAGAAGTAAAACAGACAGTACTTTACTGTGACACTTTGCCTTTGGTGGAAGTCCTTCAAGTTTAGAAATTTTGTAAAGTACTAACTTAGGCTACTTGAAGAAAGAAGAATCTAATATTTGATATGATTCTTTGATAATTTCTGTTTCTTTTGGTCAACCAATGGGCAGACAGCTACATACAGACAGCATTACTGTTAACCCACATGTTATGGTATTTGCATCCTTTCTGTCCAAGTAATGTTATTTCATGTTCCATGATTCAGCACAAGACTGGCTCACCATGTTGTAGCTTTCTGGTGTTTCAATTATTTTAACGTATTATCTTTTTTTTTTGTTTTCCCATTCCCCTATTTGAGCATGCAGTTTATTTTATAATTTCATTCTGTTCTAAAAAGCACCACAATGAGTGTTTTTCATATAAATTGCCAGCTCTTCTGAATTAATTCTTTGCATTGATGTATCTGCATGTTACTGACCCAGGAAAAAAAGCCAAGCCCAGTTAGAACTGTGAACCAAGACAGAAAAAGAAAAAGAGAACAGGTCTGAAAGAAATGAGAGTCGAGGGCAGGTTTGCTCCTGACTGCAGCTTGTGTGTAAAATATTCTTTATCTCATCTTTTCTTCTGCATGTACTGGACAACAAGAGGAAGCAGGCAAAGGCTGTTTCTCAACGTGATTTCATTTATTGCTCGGTTTTCTGAATGTACAGTAGACAGTAGTGCTTTGTGGAACAACTCCCACTATTTCTGCTTGAGGTTTGCTTTCGTTTTTAAAATCTGTCTAAAAGAAGTAAAGAGATACATGTCCTACTACCAGAAGCATCAGGGCCACTCTAACCTCGATGAGGAAAAGAAAAAAACCTTATTCACGACAGTGTCCCTGGCATCATCACAGGGGCATAGCAGATGGTCAGCAAACACGGTCAGAGGATAGAAGGGTGGGCTAGGAGTACAAAAATACAGCAAGGTAAGAGGATAAAGTTCTAGCACTCCATAGCACAGTAGGGAGACTGTACTTAATAATTCATTATCTATTTCAAAATAACAAGAAGAAAGGATTTTGAATGTGCTCAATACAAAGAAATGATCACTGTTTGCGGTGATGATATGCTCATACCTTGGTCACTACCCAACTGTGCACAGGCGTAGAAATACAGTATCACACCAAGCCCATGAGTATGTGCAACTGTTACATGTCAATTAAAAGGAAAGAAAGAAAGAATTGCACTCATAGAAACAAAGTGGAAAGTCAATAAACACTTTCTGGAGGAATGCCTGGTAGTAAGAAGAGTGTTCTTTGACTGGAAAAAAAATCACTTTCTCCTACTGTATGCAGTCTTCGTGGTAGGAAAGTTTCAAATATCTGATCATACACAGTTTCTAGGGAATGTGCTTTAGGAGCGTGTGTGGACTGTGGATTTGGGTTGGACATAAATACTCTGACATTCTCATCTGATCATTAAGGAAACACAATAAATCTTTATTATATAAATAAATAACTAAACCCTTATTATAAAGAAAGGCATGAAATAAATAAGTAAAAAAATAGCTGAACATTCAAGAAAGAAATTACTATGCATGAACCAGAAGACAATCTGAGCTAGGTCAAATTTCATTCTTTACTGAAAGAAATCAACACTTACAAGACGACTAGGGTGAAAGTTGGCTTCAATGATTTCAAGTTTTTGTACCAAGGCTAAAGAGCAAGATAAAAGATAAGAAAAATATAAAGGATGTGTTCGTTTTCCAGAAAGTCAGGCAAAATTAAATATGTATCTTTTTCAGACAGAATTGTAAGAGGCATTTAAAACACAGGCAAAAAAAATGTGCTTTTTTCTCCAATAGAATAGGCTTTATTTATTCTCCAATAGAATAGGATCCCTAGTTTTTCATGTGTGGTGTAGTATTAATTTTATTTATGTTAATATAGGTCAAAAAGACTCTGGCTGGGGCTAGAGACAGGACCCAAAATAGGAGCCAATAAAGACATCAGAAGTCACAACCCTGAAATCAAAGTCAAAACTGGGAACCAAGATGGGGTAACTTCCCTGATTTAACTTTAATACCTTACAGCTAATACAACTGGGTGACACAGATGCTAGAAACATAAAGATTTCATTGAACAGGACAGTAAGCTAGGCCTGCTGTGTAAATGCACAGAAATCGATCTCAAAGCCAGACATGGAATGAAAAGGAAAGTGAAGAGCCATGCCTACTTTATATGTATTTCTTCTACAAAGAGTGTCAGACACTACATTCATGTCATAAAATATCTGCGTAATGACATTGTTTTAAGGGTCTCCCAATGACCCATGTGTTAAATAAAGGCTGGGTCTCCAGCCGGTGGGTGGCATGATTAGGAAGTGGTGGAACCTTTGGGGGTGAGGCCTCACAGCACCTCCTCTGTGCACCAGGTGTGTCCCTGAAATACCAGGCCCCATACTTCTCCTCTTCCCCTCTTTCACTTCCCAGCCTTTGTGGGTGAGAAGCGTCCTCTGCCACTTGTTTCCCCCATGTTCTCACATAGGCCCCCAAACAATGGGGCCAACTGACCATGTACTGAAACCTCCAATCCTGTGAACTAAAATAGAACTTTGCTCTTTTTAAATTGATTATCTCAGGTATTTTGTGACAGCAGCAGACAGTTAACATATGTAGTCATTGCTTACCTAAAATATTACTATTGTAAATGATATTCTGATGCTCTTGAATAATCTATAATCTGTTAAATACAATATTTCCTATTTTGTGTTGTTCATATGAAAGTAACTCCTGTTCCTAATCGTAGTGTTAATACAACAATCGATGTGACAACATGCAAACAGAAATCCAGCTATACATGTCACTGGATTTTGGCCAGAGGCTCCAGATTCTAGCTGAAATTCAATGCTATCAGCACAGAATAATATGCTTAGTGAAAGAGACAGAAGAAGCAATTGGTCCCAGAAATCCTTGTTTTTATTCTGTCACTAGCCAGAAATACAATGGTGCAGATTTCATATAGTCAAGAGCGACAAAAAGACATATGCATCTGAAATGGGTTTCTAGGTGGCACCTGCAAGCAGAAGTGGGTTATCTAAGCTTCCTTTTTTTCTACTCCCTCAGCCACCAGCACCAAGCTCTAGGGCCATATTTCATTTTCTATGAACAGTTGTTGCTTTTTTTTTTCTTCCACCAAGGACTCAAAAGAAAAACACCATCCCTGAGTAAGTTAAACAGTTCAGTGCACTAAGGAGATTTGTCATTGAGGAAGATCTGCTTAATGAAAGAAATTCTCTAACTATAATATGGAAGACTGCGTTCTCTCCCTAGTTAAAACACATACAGCCCCTCTGAGGTAGGAGAAAAGACATCAATCTAGGCATCCCTAAGATTAGCAAGAAACAAAACACTGTTCTTAGAAGGTCTGGCATGGGAAAATTCTGAAGGATTCTTGTAATCAAAACAATGATCAAAGTTCAACCATGATACAAGAACTCCAGTCTGCCAACTCGAGATCATTAATAAGACCAACTTTATTTGTAGTTATAAAACACAATCTTGGCTGGTGACAGTTTGTGACAACCTAGATATATCTTCTACCTATTTCATGAAATGTTTAAAAAAAAAATGATGTTCAGAAGGAAAATCGCCTTCATGAGGAAAGCTGATGCCTCTTTCACACATGGTCACCTGAGGCCACAGCTTGTAACTTCAGACTTAATTTGGTGTTGGCAGAAATTACTCCTAACTGGCAAAAGAAACAGAGAAGGAAATGACAATATGGTGCCTGTATATGCAACCGCCACCGAGCCCAGTGTTTTGACATGGTTACTGAAACAAACTCAACTATTTATGAGAGCTAAGTTGAATCAAACAGTTGGTATGGCAGAAAAAAACATCTGTTTCTGAAGTCTTTATGTCTAGGAAGTCACTAAGAAAGGAGGAGGAAGTGCAGCAATCACACAAACACAAATATCTCCAAAAGAAATCAGAAATAGCACTGTCAAGTGGGAACAGAACCCTCCCGCCCCCAGGATAATGGCTCCTGGCAGAAGCACCATGTGGATAGATTTTACACACTGAAATACTTTTTTTTATTTTCAATAAAGTATCTTCCTGGAATGGAGCACAGACCATGATGCTTCTTAAACAGAGGACATGGGCAAAATTAAACTTTTAACTTGAGATTCTTGGGTCATGGCAATCAGCATGCTAGGGGGTGGTTCGTGGTTCCCGAATCCACGCAGCAGTGCCAGCTCCACCTGGAGACTCTCAAAACCGCAGATACCCAGACCCTCGCAGGCCTGCTAATCGGTCAGGTCATTCTCAGGGTGGCTGCAAGCAGTTGTCTGCAGCAAGCCCTCTGGGTGACTTTGATGGGGTCTGAGGTTTAAGAACCACTGACATCTACTAAATGGCTCTAAACGACTACGCTCTTGGGAGTTTTCTGCCTGCTTTCCGTAGTAAGTTTTCCTTCTATTTGCTCTTGAGTTACCATTCATTTCTGGCCACCATGGGGCCATTTTCTTGGTCCTTCTGTCTGCTAATTTGCTGTATCTAATCTGTCATAAGCTTAGAAATCGGTTATCACAGTTGTTAAAATCGTGTGTACACCACAAACCAGTAGGCTTGAATCAGCAAGGAGCCTAACAGCTGGGACAGCCACAGGGACGAGAAGTACAGAAGTGCAAAGTTCCAGGACAAAGGTTCTGAGGACCTTGTTGGGCTTTCAGAGGCCTTTCTGTATACTTCCTCAATTATACAGTACTGACCTGTATTTCTTCCCGGTCAGGAGAGAAGGCGCTGAGTAACCGAGCTTCAGGAGATGACATGTTTCTGTGGTTGACAAGTCACTGCAGCGTTTCTCTTGGATATTGTGAACATAGCACTAATACCTACCATTCATCAGACATGCATTATGCTCCAGGCACTGCGCTAAGCCTTTTCTATATGTTATTTCGTTAGATCTTCACCATAGGAAGTAGGTTTTAATTCCCTCATTCTGATGAGGAAACGGGCATTTTGCTATGGAGTAACTTGTGAAGACCATAATGTTATCAAGAAGTATACTCAATACTCAAGTTTTCTGGATTTCAATGCCTTCAAACGTTTTTAAAAAAGTAATTCTCACTGGGCTATGTAGCAAAACAGGCAGGCAGGTCTCAACTTAGAAGAGAGAGAGAGAGAGAGAGAGAGAGAGAGAGAGAGAGAGAGAGAGAGAGAGAAAAGAAAAAGACAGAAACCAAAAGAGAAAGTAAACCTCAAGAAAATAGGATTCTAATGAACAGCCAATATTCAGAAAGGTATAGACATAGTCTTCCTAGCATATAATTAGGAAAACAAATAACTTAGTCACACCACCCCACCTAGAAAGCCGAAACCTGTCTGTCCAAAGAGGGCCTCCCCAGCCCTCCTGTACCCCGGCTGATCCACATTTTGGAAAGTCTTAAAGAATTCCCTGGTCTATTTTCCACAAGGCCCCATATTTTCTTTTATACCCTCATTTGGGGTCCATACAATTATGCTTGAAGCTTGTTCAAAGCACACGGAATTTTCATATTTGTAAACAACATGAAGTCAGATTCATTAAGCACATGACTAAGATATGAGAACTTACAAAAACTGATCATCTAAAATAACAGTATCTTTTGAAATATTCTCTTTTAACTGTTTACTTGTTTAAAAATAAAAGTAAAAGGGAAGATTTCAAGTTCTCTTTCTTTTAGCCTAAGATTTGCCAACCATACAGTTGGACTAGGATACACTGCGTGGTTTCTCTGAAACATCTAATATACTTACGGATGCTATGGCTGTGTAGACTAAGTCACATTAGGTATGTTCAAGGACAGGGTGGGCACAGCAGTAGAGCACTGGCCCAGCATGTGTGAGGTCCTGGGTTTGGGCCCAGCATCAAAATAAATGAGTAAATAAAAATAAACAAAAACGTGTTCTCCAAGCATCAAGGTAGACCTTGTATTATCTTCTTCAAACTACTGAGAAAATGCCATTTCTTAAATCATCTCTATTTCTTACTGCGAAGAATCGGATATAAGCTTCATATTTCTATAACTTGAGTACAACCCATACCTAATCACATAAATGGGCCTCTGCTTTTTAAACTTCAAACAATCCCTTTTGAGTTGGTTCTTTGAAGAATCTACGATTCTTGGGGGGTATTTCAGGGAAAAATGCATTCTGCAAAGTAACTACGGGAATGACTGCATTAGAAGCGAATATCCAATTATTTAATACGTGAGACATCTTCGCTTTCTGATATAACATTCAGGCCAGGATAAGATACGTAAGAAATACATACAAGCACGTTATATATGATGAAATGTAAGAGGAACACAAACACCCAGTTTGCAAAGAGGTGGCGCATGAGAGTTGCTTTTCTACACCTCAAGAACTAGTTGTGTTTTGTTTTGTTGTGTTGTTGTGTTTGTTTCTGGCTGATTCTTCAATGAGAAGTAAAAGCTAGTCATTGGGACCTCTACTTGCCAGCAGATCAATAAAGGACAAAACTTGAGTTCTTTGGATGCCAGTATCTCACAGTATTGTGTATTCATCAGCTCAGTCTGTCTGCTTCCCTATCTCCCTTGTCACAAAACAATCACTTCCTCCTCCTGACCCTCATCCCTTGTCACCTTACCAAAAGCAAATGAACAGTTGTGCTGTTAAAAGTTTTATTTCTTAAACCTCTATTCTAATTACAAGAAAGTTTTCTCAAGCTGCTTTCCAAGCTACTGGAGTTCTGAAAACTCCAAATTTTCCATCTCTTGAAAATGAAAATTCTTTCACCAAACCACCAAACAGAGCCCTTGAAATGACAAAGATGACATTTCTCGAACCACCATGTTAATCTAGACTGAGGTTGTCCCTGCCTTTCCCTGACATATAAAATCACGTGTAAGACAGAAGTCATCTCCATGAAGGCACGCCACCATCAAATGCCAAGCCCTAGGAAGGGAGACAGGAAACTTATTTTCCTATAATAAATTTTGCCAGCAAATCCCAAGGTCACTTTGTGAAGGCACATAATACAGCGCAAAGGTATAAATCAGGTATACCTAGTTGTGTTTACATTTATGGTTAGCCTTTTCTTTTCCGTATAAAATTCCATCAAGGTAGAATCCTATCTCTTTAAAACATTTTTTCCTATGCATTCTATTGCAGCAAGAAGGACAGAATTATCACTACTGCATACATCAGCTGGCCATGCTGAGGGTGCCTGGGAATCAGGAGCAGCCTTTTCCCCACTGAGATGGAACTTTTTAGAATCTGTGTCTTTTGGCTTTGCCATTCTCAAGACCCTATGGGTTAAACTGCAGACTGTCACATCCCACAGACTTGGTGAAGCTTAAAGGTTTGCTTGTGAATTTGGTACGAATTCATGCGTATTAAGATTTTTCAACCTATGTCTCTCCTAGATGATGCGAGAGTTGTAAGTTTTCTCCTTCTTCAAAAAAGGCAATTAATACATGAAAATAGAATGCCACAGGCCAGCTGGATGAGGGTGCGATTATTCTCACTTCTAAAGGGTTTCCTCTGCCCACCTCCCCTGACCCGCACATTCTTGGCCCCTCTGCTAGCCAGAAGGTCCACTAGGAAACACACCACGGCACTGCTCCCTGCATGAACAGGCTGCCAATAAAATGACATCCTTACTTTGCAAAAGAGTTTATCAAGCCTTTCCTCCCTTGAAAGAGCTTAAACAGTCAGGCCTCGTGGTGTTCACTGCTACCAGTGGTGGATGGACACAAGGTTTTTCACATGTCTCATGCGCTAGCCAGACCAAAAGAGATCGGTGAAGATAAGTACATGAGATTCCTGGAACAGCCCAGGTTAGACCCATGCTTCTCAAAACAGGGGTTGTCACTGCAATCTGGGACGTAGCCAACAAGCTGCAGAGGGACAAGTTTGAATCTTGAGTGTGTCACCAGTGGAGATGTCCACTACTCCAGGCCTTTATTTTAGGTTATTTTTCTTCCTCCCTTCCATCCCCTCTACTCCCATCTTCCCCCTTCCCTCTCCTGCTCCCTCTCTCTTTTTCTCTCTTCCTTCTTTTTGGAGTGCTGGGGTTGGAAGCCAGGGCCTTGCATATGCTAGGCAAGCAAGCTACAAGTGATCTATACAAGTCTCAGCCTTGACTTTCTAACAGCGGAAGTGGGGAGAACACTCTGAAGTCGCTGTGAGGCGTAAATGTACCACCAAGTGGTTAGCATGGCACCTTCCCCGCACAGGGGACCTAGAATAGAGGTGGCATCCGGTTCCCAGGCTGGTGTAGGGTGCACCTTGCTGACACTTACAACCCAGAGTGCTCTTTCAAGTAAGTCGCTCAGGGTTAAGAGTGCAGCTCACTGCTACAGCACTTGTCTAGCATTTGCAAGGTTCTGGCTTTTATCCCTAGCACTGGAAAAGAAAAATGATTTCTTAGAACATGCAGGTCAGGTTCCCCAGTTTGACATGTATAAGGTAAAATGTACCCTAGGAAGGAATCTAAGAGGAGACAGTTCCGCCCTGTTTCAGAATACTATTGCACCTACAAAGAAAGAAGAAAAAAACATTCCTGAAAATGGCTAGAGTGAACTTGGGAGCTTCAAAGCTGAAGAATTACGAAAATGATAAACTAAGTGAATTCCAGCTCTCCTTCTCCCAAGCACACAGGAGGCAGGGGTAGGAGCTGCTTCCCAAAGCTACAGCCTGACCTGGTGTAACGGCCAAAGCCATGGCAGAAGAGCCAGCCAGGCTTCTGCCTGCGGCCCGGCCTCCTTCCCTGGAGATCCCTTCCAATTAAAGTCCAGAAGAGCATCGCTTTGAACCCAGTATCTGCAGATCAGTGTTGAGAGATGAACCACAAATCTTTTAGTGCCAATTACCCAGACACAGAGTGAAGGGGATTTAAACTACTTGGCTATTTTTAATCTCAAAGATTTCCAGTCTTTTATGTAAATGGGTTAGGGCCCACAGCACTGATATGTACAACCTCCACAGCAATGTTTGCATATGAATCCCTGAATGATACAAGTTGGCATGCTTTTTCTCCCATATCAAGGCTTGGGAAATATTTTTACTCATTTAGAAACGGGGAGAGAGACTCAAGATGGTATTCAATGTAATCACTAAATGTCCCAACCCCAGCGAGCCATTCATGATAAGATTTTAGGGATACGAGCGTGTGTGTGCGTGCGTGCGTGCATGCGTGTGTGTGTGTGTGTGTGTGTGTTTAGAGAGAGGGAAGAAAAAGAGAAGAAAGCAAGAAAGACTCAGGGCTCTCAGAAGACATCTAATTTCCTCTGCTGCTAAGGAGTATAACTTAAGCCCAATTATCAAAATGGTCAAGAATTTGTAAATCTGTCACATAGCACAAATGGCACTTACAAGAGCTGGGTGTGGTAGTGCATACTATAATCCCCGTACTTGGGAGGCTGAGGCAGGAGGACTGCTGTGAGTTCAAGGCCAATCTCGACTACAAAATGAGTTCAAGGCCAGTGTGAACTGTATAGTGAGACCCTGTCTCAAAAAGACAAAGGGGAAAAAAAAAGGCATTTACAATAAATCTTGCTAACAGTGTCTACCAGGGCACTGTGTGGGAGGCCGATGCAGAAAGACTGCAAGTTCTAGCCCAGCCTAGGTAACTTATCAAGAACTTGTCTCAAAATAAGAAAATAAAAAATAGCTAGAGATATGGCTCAGTGAGAAGGTCCTGGCTTCAATTCCCACCACTGCAAGAAACAAGCAAACAAAAATACAACAAGAAGGACCAAAAAATAATCCACCCATAACAAAATTCTAATGTCCCAGAATATAACAGCAGTGGGGGAGGGGGGACGTGACGGTGCATACGAAGCTCCCAGAGCAGCGGCTCTCTATTCTGTCTCTGCTTAGTTAAAACGCACACTTCACTGCCAAGATTGAGTAGCTAATTCTACTCAGGATAATAAATATAAGGCTGAATTTTTTTCCCATATGGAAAGCTTTCAAACACTTAAACTGTACATTCAGATAGTACCTAAGTGTCAATCTTAACCTTTCAAATTTGGCGTCTTGTGAACAGGAGGCTATTTGTGATTTAATCTTAGAAACCTGGGATGTCACACAGCATCACGCTGGTGCATTCTGTGGGGACCCACGGTCACACACCACTCAGTGCTAGGAGACGCAGCGCTCCCTACGACACGAAGAGTGTGAGAAAGTATGGGTGCCTGTCACACAGCGGCTACAGGGTTTTCTCAGTCTGCACCTTTATGATCCCTCTCTGGCTGACTCTCCTGTGACCAGCGGCACCTGGCTCTGCATGCAGTGGTGCTTACTGAATGTTCTGGAAAGCACATCATGAGGAAAGATGTGATACGGCGACCTACATGGGCTCACACAGGGATCTTCACAGATTTACAGTGACACTTTGGTTGTTGAACTCAATTTGTTCCAAATTTGAGTTCAAACAGCAAGAAGTCAGAGAACTGAACAAATTTTTTCCATAAGAAATAAGGGAAAACCAAATAACTGGTCCTGAGGCCCTCAAATTATAAATTCATTTTTCCCAGGACTTGAACAAATTTTGCAATGATTTCTTTCTTTCATTCTGTCATGGTCCTCACAGTTTTTGTCTTAACATCACTGCTGGAATTACTAAGTTTCTTTAGAGCCACAGTTATAATAGTTCGTGCAAATTAAGTGCCAAAAAAAAAGCAAAGCACAGAGACAAATGTTTTCACACACTAACACAAGTACTATATGTTGTGTGGGCAACAGTGGCCCTTAGACTGAAGTGTCACCCTTTGTCTCCTCAGAGGAGAGATGTGATCTTTCTCTCTCTCGCCACACAGTTTTTTTCAATGCAAATTTTTGGTTCCACCACTGGGCAAAGTTACCAAGACTGCACAGATTTTTTTCTTTTAAAATTTTGCTTTTCGATAGTGGAAAGTTTGAGTTGGACCTGTTGGACAACTGAGGTACAGTGTATGGGGATGTAAGCGCTGAAACAAAAATCTCTGACTTGATACTTGTCGTACTAACTGGACCTGTTCCTGGCTCTGTGAGAAGGAAAACAGGCCTTGTTCAGTTAGAGAGAACTCTGCAAAGCGCTCTGTCAGCTTCACAGTGGGAGAAATGTGGATCTGAATCCCAACTCCACCGTTTAGAAGCTGGACCTGATACTTTACCTCCTAACAAACACATCTTCATTTTTACAACAGTGAGAAGCAATACGACCTACTTCACAGCGTTGCGGGAACTCACTGGGCAAACACCTGTAAGAAGCAAGACTAGAACCAGGCACTTGGTGGCACTCAATAAATATGTGTTGGTTTTGTATTATTATTGCTGTTTTAAATTCTTAGGTCACTTCTAGCACTCAGTAAATGTTAGCTATTAAGATAATTTGTTGCCCACTGCCCTCACCGGGTCCAGTTTCTACCTGACTCTCTGCCATCCTACTACAGCTAAGCATCAGGAAGGAGGTGCAGACAAATCTCATAATTTGATGGATCAGACTTTCTGAACTCCTTATCTCCCACCCTTTTTTATGTTCTGAGAAATGTATAAAAAGAACAGAAATGCCAAAAGATGAGTGACCCCAGGAAAAATCAGGCTTTTATAAGTAGCTTGAATAATCATAACATCAATATGTGATTTCATCTGCTCCAATTTGACGTGAGAATTAAAAAATCTGCACCTGGATTACTGATTGCAACCTTAAAACGTGACGGTTCTAAGGACGGACTAATGTGGATCTTCTGTTTTTAACCTGATTCCATTATGGACTGGCTGCTTCTTCCTGCAGAAGTAGAAATCAGACCACTAAATACTGTGCGTATGGTATGTTTCAATGTGTGATTCCATGCCAGGAGGAACAGAGGTAGCTTAGCTCTTTTCTTTTCTTTTCTTTTTTCTTTTCTTCTCCTCTCCTCTCCTCTCCTCCTCTCCTCTCCTCTCCTCTCCTCCCCTCTCCTCCTCTCCCTCCCCTTCCCTCCTCTCCTCTCGTTTTCTTTGCCAGTAGTAGGAATTGAATCTAAGAACTTCACACTGAGCTAAGTCCCTAGTCTTTTGCTTTATTTTGAGACAGGTCTCACTAAGTCACTAAGTTGCCCAGAATGGATTCGAACTTTCAGTCCTCTTGCTTCGGCCTCCCAGAGACAGGTGCCGCCACCACACCCAGCTAAGCATGGCACTGGATAGCAGAGAGGCTACAGAATAGAAGGTATCACTTACTATCCCACTGTGGGAGGAGACCACACTGGAATTTATTTTTTTAAGCAATCTAAACATGAGCCAGAGTCTCACATTTTGTGAGACAGGGATGCTGTCTTGCACATCGCTGCTTTGCTGATTCTGGCTTCAGCGCTGAGCACTTAACAAGTACTTGTGAATTATTTTTTGTATGAGCTGTATGCATTCATGTTAAATAAATGACTAGGAAACAACCCTATTAATATTTCAGCATAAGTAGGTGCCTCAACTTTGGGGCCAGAAACAGTCCTCTTTTTTTTTTTTTAATTTTATTTAAAGAGAAAAAAAAAACAGAATAAAGGGTAGCAACAATACAGAATTCCAAGGAAAAAAGGAAAAGAACAACAACAAAAAAACCTAAGAGATTATTACTTGACAAATTACATAGTGACTTCTTGGAAATAGTTGTTCAAATTACAAAGTTAGAACATATAAAGTAGACATTCAAACAGTGAGACTGTTAACAGTTCTGCTCCATGGTCTGATTAAAAACAGCAATATGGTCATCCATCTTACCCATTCAAATATACATGCAATTATATCAAAATATACATGCAATTACAACAAAACAGAGCAAAGCAGATCACAAGAAAGCAATGTAAGAGACATAAATTTCAAAACTAGACAATTGGAGATATTCACTCTCTATCATACTGACTCTTGTTTTCTTCCAAATAGTTGTCCATATTGTCACATACAGGGAATTCACATGAAACAACCTAGTATGGAATTGATCTGAGCAGGACGAGGAGGGCATTTCTGGTCTTCAAGACCAGACATTAGGGAAGCCAAGAATGGCTGTCACAGAATCTCTCATTCTCCTTAAAACAGCTGTCAAAACCTTCATGTGTGTTGAACTTAAACAAGACAAAGCAAGCTAAAATCACTTTGAACAGAAAGTGATAGTTTTGCTGGATTTCACATCATGGCATTATGGAATCAGCACTGGGTATTGTAGTGTCTCTTTTTCTTCAAAGTAGTTGTTCATTTCAACATGTGTTATATAGTTGGTTCTCATAAACTGTTTATAAGCTCTACACATGCATGAGTCTCTACATGTATATCTATCATTTCTGTATTAGAAGGAAAAACAAAACAAAGCAAGATAAAACAAAACAATTCCTAGAAAAGCATGAAGCAAAAAAGTCACATAAAACCGCAATACAAGGTGATCTACAATGGTTACCATGATATCTCAGCAGTATATAACAACATTAATAAAAACAAAGCATTGGAGACATTATAAGACTTCAAAAGCAGGTAATAATAAAACCAGAGTGGATATCTTAGTGAATCTTATCATCTTCAGTGTAGTTGCCTATACACTTAGACTTGATGCTATCCATCATAACAGATTTAAATAAAATCAGTCAATACAAAGTAGCAATCTAACAATCCAGAATCAAATAAGATCAGTCATAATAAGACAGTATAAGTTATAAAGGGTTTCAGATTAAGTTGATAAGGAAATTAGGGATGGTTACCATCATACGTACTCTTATTTTTGGGATAGCTGACCATGTCCTCAAGTCTAGTTTAAGTAGACAAACTGAAACACCACGTAATCCATCCAAGCAGAGTGGTGAGAATAATGTAAATTTTAAATCTTGTTACCCAATTAACAATATCCTCTGCCTCCCTTTTTTAGACAATTCCTCCCCTTTCACTCCCATAGGGTGCACTGCTTGTTTTGGGTCCCACTGCCTCCCTATATAGAGCCTCTCAACAGACCCTATCTCCTGATCTACTCTGCCTGTGTTTCTCTCTGTTAATATTTCAAGGCCATCTATACTAGAGATTACAGTCAATCTTCTCTGCCTTATTTCTGCTATTCTGTTTTTCTGCCATTGGTTGTCTATTTTTCTGTTCCACTCCACTATCTGCCCCATTCACTGAGGCCTCTCTGCCACTGTTCCTGAAATGCTCGTAATCTTGTTCTCTCTCTCTAAAATGTCCTTCAGTATTTTTTGTAGGGTTGGATTGGTGGTCACAAATTCTCCAAGTTCATCTTTGTCATTGAATCATCCTGTTTCTCCATTAATTTCTAGAGAGAGTTTTGCAGGATACATCAATCTGGGCTGGAGGTTGTTGTCCTTCAGGGCTTGAATTACTTCACTCGAAGCTCTTCTTGACCTGATCGTCTGTGTCGAGAAGTCTGCTGTGATTTTGATGGGTTTTCTTTTATAGGTGATCTGTTTCTTTTCTCTGATGGCTTTTAATATGCTGTTCTTATACTGAATTTCTGGAATCTTGATTATTATGTGTCTGGGTGTAGCTCTGTTTTGGTTGTAGGTGGCTGGAGTTCTGTATGCTTCACACATCTGCATATCATTTCTTTTTTCTATGCTTGGGAAATTTTCCTTAATAATTTCTGTGAATAGCCATTGTAATTCCTCTGTTTTGACTCCTGCTTCTTCATTCACATGCTTTATTCTTAAGTTATAGATCCTCTTGTCATCTTCCAGTCTTTGTATCTTTACTGCCTGCTCCCTTGTTATTTTTAAGAGATCTTCCCTTTCATGATCACACATTGCAAGCCTGTGTTCAATTTTTGACAGCCTATCTTTGGTTTCTTTCAAGCAGTTTTGCCAGCCTTCTATGGAGTCTTTAGTTTCCTGATAATCTCTTTGAATCTGCTTCATGAATTCTAGGGTTTTTTTGTATTCTTCATTAAATTTTTCTCTCCTTTTGTGTTCCTCCATTCTTCTGTCTGTGTCTTCTTGAGAGGTGCCCAGCCTTTCTTTTATTAATCTACTTATCTCTTGTTTAATTTGAATTAATATTTCAGTTTTGGTCCC